>BMAV01004512.1:227165-242476 GCA_019973955.1 Trichonephila inaurata madagascariensis | reverse complement strand
TATTCTAAACAATTATTGCAAAAATTCACAAAATTACTTTGTTTTAAAATGTTATCAGTAACTAAATCATTGTTTCTTTTTATAAAATTTAAGATAATATTTCTAAATATTGATAGGTGTAGGTTACTACCCCAAAAAGGCATTTTTATAATGTTAAAATCAAATGAGTCTCTTTTATCAAAAATATTACTTAATAGCAAATTATTCTTAACCTTTAAATGAAGGTCCAAAAAGTTAGCTGACTCATTATTATAAGTAGTTTTTACTAATTTTAAATAGTGGGGATAATAATTAAGGTTAGGAACAAAGTCTACTATATTTCTAAACATAATTAAGTCATCTATGTATCTAAAAAGTAACAAGATTCATAACTAATACTTTCATTTTCATAAAAATGCAAGTAGATATTTGCTAAGCAGTTGCTAGCTGGTCCCCCTTGTGGTTAACCTTTAATTTGCTGATAATAAGCGTTATTATGGAAAATATAATTTTCTTTCAATACTAATTCAATAATAGAAATATATTTATCATATTTTAAAATCCTATTTAAAAAGTATTTGCTATATGCTATTTTAAGAATCTTAAACATGTCTCTTCTATATCTATGGAATTAAATAAATCTTCAAAATCATAGGTATACATAGAAATAATTTTTTTACCTTGCATGTACTTAATAATGTCCATACTATTCTTAACAATAATAGAATTATCAATTTTGTCTAATGTGGATTGAATAATATTTTGTAGCTTTTTGCCCGGAAGTGTAATATAAGTTTTAAAACCATTCGTAATAGTTCTAAATTTAACAGGAATTTTATGAAATTTAGGAGTTAGGAAAATATGAGGGAATTTATAATATCCGAAATACGTAAATCTATTTTTTTTATAAAAAGCACAGATTCGATTAAAAATTTCTCTTTTGCTTGAATTAGATTTTATGAAAGCATAATTATTATGAAAATGTTTGTTTAGCATATTAGTATAAAGCCATTTGCAAATAATTGCATAATTACCCGGTACTTTATCGACATAGACAATAATAAAGTTCTTTTGTAGGTCTGCAATTTGGTTCTAAATATTATTGTAAGTTATATCATTATCAGTTTTATAGTTAATGTTCAATAGCTCATTTAATACTTTGCATTTAAATTCATTAAAAGCTACAATAGGAAGACTCTATATTTAATAGCTAATTTTGTAATGAAATTACTAATATCTTTAGAAATTTGATTTTTAATAGCATTATTATTATTAGAGATCATTAATCTAAAACTAGTACCTTTGGACATTAGATCTCTAAGAGTATTATCTTTAACTATATTTAAATTACCAGCTACCACATGCTTGTGATGATCATTTATATATTCAGAATAATCTTTACAATTACGAACAATATTATTATTATTTTGCAAATCATTAATATCATTGTAATTAAAAATTGAGCTACATATTTTTTTTTATTGTATTTAAAAGCCTTCTTAATGCAAACGTTATTTATAGGCAGGCAATGAACATATTTATTAAATATTTTTAAGAAATTACTGTTATCATAAGATTTATTCATGAAAAATATGGTACAATACTCAGTAGAACTATTTACTAAATCTATGTCTTCAATATTGAATTTATTAATGAGAAAATTAACAATATCCTTAATAATATGTAAGGCATGAGAGTCTTTAAAATCATACTTTTTGAGGATATCTCTAGTATACCTAATTTCTCTCTCTCTCTATATATAGCTCTTAGTCAGCAATGTTTATAATACTGCACAGTATCCATTTTTTAAATTTTGATTGCTCATGAGTCCTTCATTGTGTGGTTTTCTTACTGTCTCTGTGTTTTTCGATTTTGATTGATAGTTGTCCATCTCTCGTTTGTAGAGAATTAGACAATATATATATGTATGTATGTATATAGCGATAAATAAATTAAAAAGAAGATTAATAAATCCTAAAACATCTTCAGATCAAACCAAAAAAACCAAGAACATGGAACCATTACAAACCAAAAAAGAGAAATTTAGCTAGAGTGGAAAAAACTATTATGATTTCCCGAGCTGTCACTGGCTTAGGACAGTGAGACAGGGTTAAACAGTGTTTTGTGAGGTCTCAACCTTCCCTTACAGCGGAAATTTTCGACATAATATCACATGAGATAATCCAAGGCAAAGGCCCAAACCCACGTGGGTGAATATAACAGCAATAGAATAGAATAATAAATTACTATAGGAATCCGGGAGAAATGGACAAATATAAATATGTATAAACAAAAAATATTTGCAAGAGAGGTTAAACATGATTGGGACCATAATTAATAATAATGTAAATGAGCGAAGAAATTTAAATCTTACCCGATGTATACGGATCCCAAAAGTGCACTGGCTCGATGCACAGAAAAAAACAGCATAACTAAGAATAAGGGCACCATCTATATATGTTTTTAGAAACTAAATTTATTATACAAATATATTAAGAAAATTATATACTATAAACTAAATAGAAATGGATATATTAAATAATAATAATTAAATAGCTATAATTTTGAAGACAAATATTTATTTATAAAATTAGCTGGATAGTTATAGTCTAGGCAATTTTGAAAGAATTTTTTAGAATTATTATTTCTTAGAACTTCTTCAGATACTAAATCATTATTTCTATTTATATAATTTAGAATAATATTTCTAAAAATTGAAATGTGAAGGGTACTATCCCAATATGGCATTTTTATAATATTAAAATCAAAAGCGTCTCTTTTATCAAAAGTATTACTTATTAGAATATTATTTTCAACTTTTAATTGGAGATCTAGGAAGTTTGCTGACTCTATATTGCTATTGGTTTTTAATAATTTCAAGTAGTTTGGATAGTAATTAAAAATAGGAGTAAAGTCAACTTTATTACTGAAAATAATTAAATCATCGATGTATCTAAAAAAGTAACAAGAGTCTGTATTAATTTTTTCATTCTCTCATAATAGTGTAAATAAATATTAGCCAGACTATTACTTGCTGGGTCACCCTCTGGTAGGCCTTTAATTTGCTGATAATAGTAGTTATTATGAAATATGTAATTTTCTTTCAAAACAAATTGTATAATAGTATTATATTTATCATAATTTATCAATTTATTTAATAAATATTTAATATAAACATTTTTAAGCACTTTAATCATATCCTCTATATCAATAGAGTTGAATAAGTCTTCTCTCGAAGTCAAAGCTATGCAAGGATTTAATACTCTTACCTTGCATGTTCTCAACGATGTCTTTACTATTCTTTACAATAATGGAGTTTGAGATATTGTCTAGAGTGTGTTGTATAACTTTTTGCCTTTTAACCTTGCCTGGTTGTGTAATATAGGTATTACAACCATTAGTAATAGTACTCAATTTAATTGGACACTTAAGAAATTTTGGTGTTAGAAAAATATAAGGAAAATTGAAATTATTTGCATATAAATCTAGTTTTATATAAAAAGCTGAAATACGGTTAATGATTTCTCTACTGCTGCTATTAGATTTAATAAACGCGTTATTGTTTTGAAACTGCTTGTTAAGTATAAAGTTATAAAAACAATTGGAAATGATTGCATAGTTACCCGGAACTTTATCCACATATACAATAATGAAATCTTTTTGAAGAATTGATATTTGGTGTTTTATATCTTTATAAGTAGTATTTTTTATCGGTTTTATAGTTAATATTAAGTAATTCACATAAAACTTTGCATTTAAACTCATTAAAAGCTTTGAAAGGAAAGTTGTATTTAATTGCTATTTTAGTAATAAAGTTATTAATATCTTTAGAAATTTGTGCTTTAATAGCTTTATTATTATTAGAGTGCATAATTCTAAAGCCTGTACCCTTAACCACATTATTTCTCTAAGAGTTTTATCTTTAATAATATTTAAATCACCAGATATGACATGTTTATGATGTTCATCAATGAAATCTACATAATTATGACAATTACATACGATATTATTATTATTTTGCAAATCAAAAGAATTGTAGTTAAAGATGGATCTACCAATTTTCTTATTATATTTAAAAGCCTTTTTAATGTTAACGTTTTATATACATATTAGTCTAACTTTCATACCACTAAATGACTATCTAGAATCATAACAAAAAGACAAAATTAATAGTTATAAGAATTTTTAAAAGTATTAGACATTCAATACATTAATCCTGCTAATATGTTCTTAATTATATTTATAAGGACATATAAAAGGCTAGGATATATTTTTCCCGCCTCTGTGTGTATCTCTGTTACTTCATATTAATACATAGTATTTCTCATTATATTCCAATATTTATGTCTTGAATTTTTATAAAAATATTAGGTTTGTTATCGTCTTATTTTATAAATGGCCAAAAATATGCATGTTTTTTTTTCTAAGATTTTACTATGTAATAGAGTTTTTATTAGTATCATAAATGTATTTCATTTCCAGAACAACTATAACAGTTTTTTTTTTTTTAAAAAAATACAAAGTAATTTTGAATTTCATTTACAATTCATTTTTATTCCGATTCTACAATTTATACTGTATGATCTTCCTCAGAAGTATTAGCGGTATCGCCATTTTGACAAACTGATAAGTTTTCTAGATACGTATCAGTTTTTCAAGGTCGTATTTATTTACCCTTGATTTTTAAATTCAGGGCTATGGAAAGTGCTGTTATGTTTAAATTCTTCCACTGAGGGAAAAGGCTAAATCCGCTAAGCTTGCTTAACCTCACATTACTCTCCTCGCCTTTTAACAATTCTGGAGAAAATATGAGCTTTGTGTTTTGGTCTAATTAACATACTTTCTTATTCTTCTCTTGTTTTTGAAGTTTTATGTTTTTGATATTTTGGTTTCACATGAATTTTGTGCAAATTGCATTCTAACTCCATTATGTTTTAGCTTATTTGTACACATATATGATGGAGAAATATAAAATACATCTAAAAACATGAAAGAAGAAATAATAAAAGCAAAATGCAAAATTGAACAAAACAGCAAATAAATATTTAAAAAGGAGAAATACTAATAAACCAAAATTAAAAATTTGTTTCAGCTCGTGAAAAAGCAATTCCTGACTTAGGACGAATGGGTCTGTTTAAATCAGTTTGTCGGTACAATACTGCCCCCTTTACTACTTTGTAGGACAATAAGGAAAAATCCAAACAGAATACATCAAACGCCTCAGAAAAGATGTATAATATTTTAATGGCGTATAATCTTTTAAACAGAATGGCGCTCCATTTCTGTTTACGACCGTCAACAAAAGCGCGAGTGGAATAAAAGAAATAATATTGGATGTTCGTTTTCCGAAGCAGAAAATTCGGTGAGAAAATTTTCAATGTGAAAATAGGGCGCGGCTGACGTCAGAGCGCATCGTTTTGCTTACGGCTACTCTTCACCCTCACAGCTGCTTGAAATGGTTGTTCCAAAGAGACTCGAGTTGTTCCGAGACTTGCGTGTGTGACAAAGCCTTAAGTTTGCATTTTTTCATAAAATTTTAATGAAAGAGTTTTAAAAATTTGTACTCGCAGCATTTTTTAAAGAAATAAAATTTCTTGAAATGATTGTATTGTCACTGTTATTTAAGTAAACATCCTACTTATATAAAGACACATCACCTATAGCAGAATGTCAAAAAAGATGCACGCTAATGACACTCGGTAGGTCATAAGTTGGTTCGTTGTCAAAATATAGGTATTTCTAAATGTATATGATGTCTCAGAATGTGCATATAGAAAGTGTAAGCTGTGAGAAAAATGTTTTCAATCTTCACAGCAATATCACTTGCAAGCTGACTTTATGATCCTAGTGTTGTGTGATGGTTTTGGAATCAAAAGTTACTAGACGATCAATGTATTTATTATGTATAAATGTCCTTAAGAAGTTTATATGTTAATATCAGAATCAAAAAACAGTAATGGAACAATTTCTTAATATTATTGAGTTTATCTATTTTGTATGTAGTTTGATTACTATTTTGAAGTAAAAGTTTAATTAATGAGATGAAACAAAAAATTAAAGTTTATGTACCTGTGTTCTTTCTAAAATAATCTTCTATGTTTAGTAACAACCTTTTTTAAAACATTTTTTTTAATTATTCCTTTGTTTGTTCATAATTTACTATCTCCAAGTAATTTTGCAATTTTTTTATATCATTTCAGAAATTTATCTCTATGATGAGCACGCAAGACTCTGTCATTGACATTATGGACACTTTAAAGGACATGCCAAGTGTGCGACTTGAAGAGTTGCGAATTAAAAACTGTAATGACAGTGACGCAACTTAGAACATTTGGGCCCCCTGCAAAGTCAGGCTTTGGGGCCCCCTAGAACCCTGAGCCTTCCGCAATGCAGGGGCTGCGGACATGTGCGTTACGCTACTGTTTATTGAGTGAGTGAGTGAGTGAATGTGGGTTTTTTTGGCCCAAGAGCCAAATCTGGCAATGCTACTCTAAGACATGCCAAAAGTGATTTCATAGAAAATTTGCGACCAAAAAACAGTATTGACAGTGGCGTAACGGAGAACATTTAGGCCCCCTTGCTAAGTCAGGATTTGGGGCCCCCTAGAATCCTGAGTCTCCCAGAATGCGGGGGCAGCGGGGATGTGCGTTACGCTACTGTTTATTGAGTGAGTGAATATGGGGCAGGGGTACTCAACCTTTTTTTCTGATGCTCCGTAAACATATGTGAGCTATTTCACGCGGGCCGCATACATATGTTAGTTATTTCACGCGGGCCGCAACATGAGGATAAATGGGGGAAAAGAAATGCTCTAAAACCAAGATAACATTTTAAATTTAAAATGTGGAAAATTCATCAAAATAATATGACTCCTGTTTTACCTTTTTTAATAATTGTATTTTTTATTTTTGTCACTAACACTAAATTAGAAGCATTTAAGAAACACTCCTTCACAATTTCTATATCAGTAAATGGTTTCGTATGATTACCAATAATATAACAATCTTCATAGGATGTCTTTGTGACCTCTGTGACTTTACCACGGACAAAACACTTTGTTACTGTTGCAAAGATCCCTGTTTATTGATATTTTTGAATACAGCGTTTTCGTGACAAATCACACAATTGCTGATCCATGTTTGTTTTTCACTACAAAATAGTCAACCTCCCAATCGTCTTGAAACCATATATTTTCTTCGAATGTTTTTCGCTTGCAAGATATGAAAGATAGTTAAAAATTACTAGTTCTACCCACATAAAATTATCGCTATTCGACTGTTGTCTGTTATCACTAACCGTAACCATTCCAAATAGAAAAAGAATATCAATTCGAACCCGTACGACACTGTCAGCAAAAAGCAAAGTGATGTATTTGGTTTCTTGACAAAGAATTTCCCACCAAATTTTAAATACAATGTTCTTAAATAAGTAAATTTCTCATAGCAATGGACCATAGCCGGGCCACTTAAAAAGGCTCGATGGGCTGCATGCGGCCCGCAGGTTGAGTATCGCTGATGTGGGGTATTTTGGCGGAGGATCCATATCTGGCTATACTGCTCCAAACATACCGTAAAATGCCGTAATTAATTTTACAGATGAATATCTTTAATTAATTAATTAGCTCTAATGGATTAAATTTTCCAAAGTTGAGTATTTTGTTTATGTTTATCCCTTAATTTTCAATGTAGTGATTCGAAAAACAATATTGCGTGAAAAAAGCTGCAGTCAATCATAATGTAGTAGATAAAAGGTTATACGCGCCGGATTTTACGGTATGTTAAAATATTAAAACATTTCATAAAATATGTAAAAAATACTGACAATATAGTTTCAATAAAAATTAAATGTATTGTTAAATGTAAATTTCTAAAACTAAATATTTGCTGTTATGAAAAATAGAAAAGAGCGACAAATTTTTATATTGTATTGTAAAATTTTTTTGCTGAGTTAAATTTCAAACTAAATAGTGCCAAATTTCTACTAAACAATTAGTGGTATTGCTAGATATTTTTTTTAGAAATGTTGTGTATTTATAAATATTTGACACATCCTTTCATGAATGAGCTTTTTGAATCTTTTACATATTTGAATATAATCATGCGCGATGTTTGTAAAAAAGAACTTTTTTAGTATGATTTGAAAAAAAAATGGCACAGTGGAAAGATATTTGCTTTTTTATATTTTAATATAGTTATCAGTAATATTATAATGTATAATTTTTAGTAAATCTATTTTTAACTTTAAAAACAAAAAAAAATTACTTTTAATTAATATCTATTGTATCATTTTTAATTAATGGCTGTAAATTAGGATAATATTTTATTTAATTAAAAGTTTTACAATTTATTTTAAATGTAGAGTTTTCTTTCCCTGAAAGAATTCTTATTATTCTATCAGTCTAATATAATAATTATTGTTTAAAATACTATATGAATATAGTGTGTGGAAATACATTATTTAAAAAACAATCGATTGTTTGTTTTGTCACATTCGTAACATTTAAAAATTTACAGTAAATAATGCTGATATATAGATATAAGTTTATGATGTTTCTTAATCTATATGATTATCTATATCTATGGCTTAAAATCTGAGTTTAAGTAAGATATGTTGCTAAAAAAATATCATTGATATAAAAGTTAATAAAATATTTTTTTTGCTTCTAAAGTTATGAAAGCATGTTTCATCAATTCTGTAAATAAATACTGATAATTTGGATTCAGTTTTTTGAAAAAATAGGCAGCTCTGTTAAACTTGACTTGAGTGAAAGTATGCAGAAATCAAATGAATTTTATTTTCCAAATTATTTTTTTAAAGTTAATATTCATAAATTGTTTTCTGTATATTGTATAAGGCATACTACTATTAGAGGTTAAAGCAGATATCTTTGGACTCAGTTTTAGATTTATTGAAAATTGGGACTAAAGTGAAAATTGAGTTTTAGGCCTGAAACTGCTTAAAAAACAACACCTTTTGAGCTAATGAATTTTTTTGAATTATACATATATCCTTGTGGAGTAGTTACATTCGACTAGTATTATACTGAAAAACTAGAGACAAAAACTCCCCTCAAACATACAAGGAAAATTAAAATACAACTCAAAATTTTACTCCAAAGGTAGATTTATCTTATTTTATTAAAATTTTTCAATCATTTTAAATAGCCGCCAGTGAAATGCAACTGTGAGTTCCTTTTCCCTGAATTTTTGTCTTTCTAATTGCTGAGATATAGTTAGCTAAAAAACTCCTTTTCAGTATTATTTATTGGTGACCCCTCAGAAAAATGTAAAGACATACAGTGTACATTATATTACACCCATGCCCAAAATTAAGGTCACAAACATAAAATGTGTAGAAACTTATTAACTATTTACTGTGTTGTCACGAAATTTGGCACAGAGACATATTATAATGTCAGAAAGAACATAACAATATGTAAAGGTTGTAATTGTGAATTAAGGTGCAAGTCATAAAACATGCAAAAAGGTGCAGAGATAAAACATTTACCTCCAGAAAAATCCGTCTAATATGGAGTGTGACCGCTGTGAACTGCTATACAAGCCTCACAACAAGCTTTCATACTGCTTATGAGGGTGTCAATAAATATTTGTGGCAACAAAGCCCATTTTTCAAAAATCGGGACTTTTAATTCCTAAGGGGTCCGTGGGAGGGGAACTATGGTGAGAAATGGCTTTTCCTAGACCATCCCAAACATATTGAACAGAATAGTGATCCGGAGACCTCGAGAGTCAGTCCATACGGCGAATATTCTCTCCTTCATGAAGTTCATCAACAATGGAAATTCTGTGTGGCTGCACCTTATCAATCATAAAAATGTAGTTCAGGCCCAAAGCACCTAGAAAAACCTCCCATAGGCTTCGAGGATCTCATCCCTATAGCACTGTGAATTGACAGTACCCGCATCGAAAACGTACAATGGTGTACGACTGTCCAACATTATACCACCACACACAAGAATTCCTTTGCTATCAAATCTGTCGATTTCTGTTACATTGGAGGGATGAAAGTGAACATTTTCTCTCCAGGTAAAGTCTCTACGAGAATAACTTTGTCTGGTGCATTTCGATTCATCACTGAAAAGAACACGCCTCCATTCTTGTGGTGTCCACAACCGATGTTTTCATCTCCCCCATATCCGGTCTATCCTGCTGGATGCAGTCAAAGGGATGCACCAGACTGGGAGCCGGGCGTAAAGGCCAGTATACACAGCAGAAAGGTCACGAACAAACTGAGGAGCCATTGTTCTCCTATGTTGCCATGCGCTTTATATCAATTAGCGATCCTGTGCTAATGTCGATGCTCTGTGGCGACCTTGGACAATCATCCTGGTGACAGTACCGCTTGTTTGGATTTGATCCCATAACCGAGAGACTGCTTTCGGACCACTTGTAACCCTCGAGATACCTCCGCTTGAGACAGGCCTGCTTCAGGTCTGCCAACGGCTCTCCATCTTAAGGAATCATCTAAACCAGAGGTACTCAACCTTTTTTCCCGCCGGGCTGCATACACATGATAGGTATTTCCCGCGGGCCGCATACACATGACAGTTATTTCATGCGGGCCGCAACATGCGGATAATGGAAAAAGCGGACTATAAGACCAAAGCAACATTGGCAGTCAAAATTGACCAAAGTATTAAAACTCATTTTTTGCCTTTATTTTAATACTATATTAACTTTTCTATCAAACACACACACAAAAATATTTCTTTTTATGAACTTTTACTGAGTTATGGGATAATTTCTATATTTTCTTTCATCTATGGCCAATCCTCTTGCTTGCATTCTACTATTAAAAAAACAATTGATACATTTGATTGCTTGATTGATAGAATTACCAGTTAAATTTTTCGCACATTGTTCTCCAATAAGTGAATTTCTTAGTGCAATGGGCCATTACCGGGCCACTCAAAAAAGGCCGGTGGGCCACATGCGGGCCGCAGGTTGAGTATCACTGATCTAAACGATTATGAGAAATCATTTCCATTGCAAACAGACTAACCTGTTTGTTTTAATGCAATATTCACAAAACTGGAGGCAAAACACTCTTATGCTTTAATGATCTCAATCCAATAGTTCAGTTAAAAACTAACGCTAAACAATATCTTTTCCTAAGCTGAAGGTTGATATTGTACAACCCTTTCTTCAAAATATATAAAATACAAATTCTATCAGTTTTACTGGAGATCATGACGAAAAACTTGTTTCTGACCTTAATTGTAGACATGAGTATACATACATGAGACATACTATGTAAATTTCTGTGTCGACTATAATGAAAATGTATCCATTCTAAATAGATGCGCTAGTCATGATTTACAAAAAAAAAAAATTAATTTTGCTGTAGCTCGATAACTGGAGAGTAACAAATCATTTTTAGAATTTCATGCATAAAAATAATAAGATTGTGTGTGTGCTTATGATAAACCTGAAAGAATCACGAAAATGATGTGTAAATTTGAGTATAAATTCAAAGTCATCCTTGTTATCATATTATGAACAGCAATAAAACTTATTTCGTAGCTTTCTCAAAAACCTTGAGGGTTTCAGAAATTTTTTTTATGGATTTTCTGTATGTAATTAAATTAGAAATTTTTTAAATTGATCACTCAAGTATTAAAAGCATAAGCTACTGCAACTAAAATAAAGTATTTGACTCGCTTTGTTTTTATATTTCCCTACCTTTAATAATTATACTTTTAAAAACTTCAGCTTGATGCTTCGTGATGTCATATACCAATAAGAGATAAATGAGTAAAAGTGAGATTGCCATTAACTCAAGCTAGAAGAAAACTAATTGAATTAGATTTGTAATTTTAGATAATTTGTATGTAGTAGCGCACACAGGAATTTTTCAAGGGGAGGGGGTCCGGGGTCGAAAGTTCACCATTCTTGTATCATGCTCCTTTTGATTTTGTCGATTTTCGGAAACAAAATACAGTAAAAAACTAATTATTGAATAAATAATTAGCATTAATTAATAAAACTAATCATTAATAACGAATACTTAATTAAATTTTACGTACTATATACTTATAATAATAATCAATCGGAAAAAAATCATGGGCTTTGGGGGGCTCCGGACCCCAGGAAACCCCCCCTTATGTGCGCCACTGTTTGTATCAACTGTGCAAAATTAGTGAATAAGTTAAAGAATTAATACAATGAATAAGATAGAACCTATTTTGATTTAACGTTAAAAATCAATTATTCCTAGGTGAATTATAATATTAAATTAAATGAATACATCATCATTCAAATAACTTATATTGCATTTCTTATTTAATCATCAAAATAAAAAAACAATACATCAATTTAAACCTAAACTCAAAATCAGTACATTCATCAATCCAACCTTAATCCAAAATACACTCATGGACAAAAAAATTAGCGCACTAAGAAGGAGTCGTCAAAATGAAACGAAATTTTACATACATAATGACTACTTTGATATATGTAAATGATTAGAAAAACAAGGAAAAAGGATAACTTAGTACAGAGAAAAAGGCAAAAGAACGGAGGATTTAATACCCTATAGAACTCCCTCTAGCACCAATGCACAATGCGATACGATCAGGCATTGAGGCATACAAGTTTTGTATGATGTCTTGAGACATTTCGTTCCATATTTGCTGTAACCTTGCCTCTAGTTCGTTCAAACTCGTAGGATGCCAAACTCGCCATCCCAGATATGCTCGATTGGAGACAAATCTGGGGATCGGACAGGCCAAGGAAAGGTAGTAACAGTGCGGAGACAGTTTTGTGACACCCTTGGCGTGTGAGGCCGAACATTGTCTTGTTGAAAAATGGCTCCTGGGCGCCGTTGTATAAGTGGCAACACATGTGGTTGCAGGATGTCATGGACATACCGCTGGGCTGTCATGGTGCCACGGATCAATACTAGGGGTGACCGTGTATTGTAGGTAATGGCACCCCATACATACACCAGCTGTGGGAGTGGAGTGTCGCTGTAAAGCAAAGGCAGGATTGGGGCGTTCACCACGGGGTCTCCACACACGAACACGGTTGTCATCACTGCTGAGATTGAATCTGGATTCGTCGCTAAAGACGACTTGGTTCCATTCTGCTGCAATCCAGTTTCCTCGTGCGCGGCACCACTCCAAACGGACAAGTCGATTGGCGTCAAAGCAGCACAGGTAATGGGTGCCGCGATCCCAAATGTCCTTCAGACAGGTGCCTTCGTATGGTTCGAGAAGACACAGGAGCTCCTAGTGAAGGTGCTACCTGTGCCTGGATGGCAGCCGATGAAACAGTTGGCTGTACGCGTGAATTTCTTGCAATGTGGCGGTCTTCTCGACGACTGGTCTGTCGAGGGCGTCCTGAGCCTGGTCTTCGTGTAAATGACATCTCTCGGATCCACTGGTCTCAACCACTCCTCACAACACAATCAGAGCGGCCTAATTGATGAGCTACTAGCCTAGCTTATCACCCAACTTTCATCATGCCGATGATTCTCCCCCTCTCAAACTGCGACAGTTGTTCATATTGTCTTCGAAAACGACGTAATGGCACGTCTACCTCAGCTTTTTCTTTTTAAACGATTCAGCACACTCAAACAAGCTTTGGCTACCTTTTTTATACTTCACCGAAGAACGATGTTAAACGCCCTCTACCGGCTATACGTAATGTGCAATCTCGCTGCATTTCTAATCATTTGCATTTCTTCCGGACATGTATCTTCATGCCAAGTTTCGTTACGATCCCTCAATTATTTCTTGGTACGCTAATTTTTTTGTCCATGAGTGTAAATACACATCCATTTTTAATCTTAATAAACCACATTCGATTAAAATATAGCTCTGTTCTGTATTTTATTCAAGGTAGCTGCAGTTTATGTTTTTTCTCGCAAAAACAAATCATTTTTCAAAATCTAAAGTAAATTATTCAAGCGATTGTCACTTGTGGCAAGCAAAAAAAAAAAAAATAAAACATGCAGAAAATTAAAATAAAAGGATAAGTCAACACATTTAAAGAGAAAAACTCGTTTTGTTACGTGACATATAAGTATAAAATGGTCAAGTTACAGATAAATTGAAGCCTTTGTAAGTAGCCCGGTCATGGCTCATTGCTCTGAAAAATTCACTTATTTCAGAACATTGTATTAAAAATTTGGTGGGAAATTCTTTGTCAAGAAATCAAATATATTAATTTTGCTTTTTGTTGTCGGTGTCATACGTGTATAAATTGATATTCTTTTCTATTAGGAACGGTTACGGTTAGTAATAACAGACAACAGTGGAGTAGCGACCATTTTATGGGGGGGGAACCAATTTTTAAATATCTTTCATATCTTGCATGCGAAAAATGTTTCAAGAAAATATATCTTTTCAAGACGATCGGGAGAATGACTATTTTGTAGTGAAAAATAAACATGGATTAGTAATTGTTTGATTTGTCACGAAAGTGCTGTATTTAAAAAATACCAATATCATTCAAAGGAATCATTCAGACACTTTTCTTCGAAGAATTCTTTCAAAAGGTGATAAATAGGCTTTCATGAATAATCTTTGCAACATCAATGAAGTATTTTGTCAGTTGTAATATCACAGCGGTAACAAAGACATCTTATGAAGTTCGTTATATTATTGGTAATCATATGAAACCCCGTTTACTGAGAGACGCAGAAATTGTGAAGGAGTTTTTCTTAAAGGCTTCTGATTTAGCGTTAGTGGCAAAAATATAAAAAGTAATAGTTAAAAAAGCAAAATAGGAGTTATATAATATTTTGATCAATTTTCCACATTTTAAATTTCCAATGTTATCTTGGTTTTAAAGCAGTTCTCACTCCCCTCTCCCATTTATCCTCATGTTTCGGCCAGCGTGAAATAACTAACAGATGCATATGGCCCGCATGAAATAGCTGACATATGTATGCGACCCATCAGAAAGAAAGGATGTGAGTACCCCTGGTCTAAGTTGTTAAAATATAACTTATTAAAGTACTTAACATACAGCTTACAGGGATGATCAAAACACAATTTACAGAGGTAGTTAATGTAGAAAGGTAATCAATGTTTTAAAAGATTCAATTGCATGTATACACAGACAGCCAAAAGTATTAACACACTCACGCATTTTAACTCATTTTCTCAGGTATTTTTGAAAGCCAGTCTGTTTTTGAAGATAGTCTCAAATACACGAGTATTTTCGCGTATTTTTTTTAAAAAAATAAAATGCTCATGTAGCTCTATAATATACAAAGCAGATAAAAAATTTGGAACGAAGATAGCATCTGAGCCTACTACTGTCTTTTCAGTAGCAACTAAGAGATAAATTTATTTGCAAAGATGG
>BMAV01004512.1:164952-227065 GCA_019973955.1 Trichonephila inaurata madagascariensis | reverse complement strand
TTTTAACTTGGAAAATTCCATGTGCCCTTCTCTCTCTCTCTCTCTCTCTCTGAAAATTAAAAAATAAAAACTCCGCTACAAATAAATTGTGAAGCATCCACAAATAGGGAGTTAGTTGTATATTATGTGTGGGAATGATTCTATATATATTATAATAAAACTTTAAAGCATTTTTTGAAAAACTCTATTTAAACAAAACAAAAAAATGCTCTTTACATGTTATTTAAATCAGACAATTGCAAACATCTATGGCATAGCATTGGACTGTTGTTTTAATATTTTCTTATTGTATTTATAACTTCTAATTTTACAAATGAGACTTCGAATGGAAAAGACGCACAATCGACAGTTTTTGATGCCATTGCAGAAGTTGATATGTTCTTTAAGAAAATTATGAGTCCATTTCTTATGTTGGGATGAATGATGTTAGATTTATTGAATTATTTCCGTTACGTATTTTTCCGCTCGTATGGAGGGAGAAAGAAATGGGAAGCGTGGTTGCTCTGCATGGCTGTTCTGCTCTGTTACGCAGAGAAAGAAGTGTTATATAACTTTTCTCCTTGACGTCATTGATGACGTAGTTTCATTGAGCGCGTCATATGGTGAGAAGAGGAGAAACTATTTTAGGAGTTCACTACACTACCTGTCGCATAAAGAGAAGAAATATTTTATGATTTGAGTCGGTCATAAATGTAAATGGCATTACAAAATGTTTTAAAGCGAATGATACATAAATCATGAATGATGAATACTCTTAAGAGATGTTAATATAATTATTTTCTAAGATGTTTGAGAACACGATCATGTTCAGATCATCATCACAGAGCATGTTCTGAGTAAAACAGCGTATCTTACCACAAATTTATGTATATCATTTAATGTCTTGAAGAAAAATGATTAAATCCGCTTTATGGACTAGCACTGCCTCCTGATAAAAATTCTATGTACTTTCTATGAACCTCATGAAATATTTTGAAGGGTACTCTAAGGCGTAGTATCCTTACACATGCAAAGGAAAACCTTGAACGTCTTCAGCAAAAATGAAAGAATATATATATATATATATATATATATATATATATATATATATATATAGAAGTATATTAAAATTAATTCTTATCATCACATAAAAGCTAAGAGTGGTATGATAGAGCATTGATTGTCTTAAGGAACTGTACATTTATTATTTATGAATTCAAGCTTATTTTTTATGAATAAACATTATAATAAAGCATTCATATTTTAACACAGTGCTCAATACTTCTTTGTATTTATACCATATAATCAACAGTAACTGTGCAATATCGATAAATAAACTTTTGAGAGTTTAAAATTCAATAAAATTTTATAAATTGAAAGTGTTGTAAAAGCTGAAATAAAAGAACAAAATTGGTAGTCAAAGCAATGTATTTTATTGTCGTATTTCCCAGTTAGTATTATTTGAAAACACACATGGATATTTTATACAAACATTTACATTTCACAAAATTTTGAAGTACATCTAGCCAATTAGATCACACAATACATTTATTTTCATTAGACATATTTGAATTAGCAGATTTCTGAAAACAGTTATGCAAGATTTGTATGCAGAAACATTTTGAACACAATTCTAACTTGCCCACCATTTCTTACAATATTTGGGGCTCACATAAATAGCTATCACATCAAACACAGAAGCAACTAACTTTTAATGAAATCATATAATGCTTACAAATGTATTTACGTTGTGAGTATCGAATACAGCTTCATGAAACATTCAATTATCTTTTGGTATTGGTGTATTTTTCTATTTGGATAAATTGACAGATTATCTCAAAGAGTATTTTGAGATAAATGAACATTTTAAGATGTATGAGTTGCAAATAGGAAGAAGTTAGGCAAAAACCTAAAAGTAGTTCATAACTAATTTCGGGTTTTAAACATCGAATATATATACAATTCATGTACGACATTACATATGCAGTGCTTTTATTTTGAGATTAGAATAAATCTACACACATTATATTATTACTGCTTTGGCATAGATATTCTTCCAAGTGCAACTTGTGTGAAAAATTAAAATTAAAATTATGAAAATTATGTACAAGTTAAATAACATGAGTGTTTTTTTAATGTGTTTTCAAAAGTATCTTGAAACAAGATAAAAATGATATGGCTAAAAACCATATCATTCGGTACAGATGAATTTTGATACCGCCCTCATGCTATTACGTATTAAATATACGTAAAGTTATTCCGGTGACTGTTAATCAAGACTGTCCTTTAAAATCCTGAAAATTCTCGAGTCGGTTGCCTTTTAAGACAACATAAAATTAGGCGTTCTTAACAGCCTGTTTGAATACGAGCTCCCATTTTTGTTTTAGTCAAAGAGTATCAGCAACAAGCCTCAGAAATTGCTCCATATATCTTGAAATAAGGTAGAGAAAGAGATTAAAACGATACCATTAAATGTAGTTACATTTTAATTAACTCTCACGTGATGTTTCCTATACTTCTTACTAACCTTAACTGTAACTGTGCGCACTATGTTTCTCGCTTTTCTTACCCGAACTGCAATTTTACTCTCCTGAGGACTGGGGCACTATTATCGTAAACATAAACACACAGGACACAACGTCTTTGTTTGTCTTTGTCAAAAGGGCAAAAGCAGCATAGAACATTTAAGTTCTAAAAATTCGCAGAATCTACAAAGAAGTGATTTCTCAATCCGCATTTTACTGTATGAAATTAAGTATAAATTAACTGTATATATTAACTCTGTGTAGATTTCCATTTCTGGATTTTATTTAAACCACAAGCTATGGCGAACTGTTTGGAGGCATGGTTCTCTCATTGGTTCCTGAGAAGAAAGAAATAAGTACAATTTTATATTTTGATTTAACGTTTGATGTTGGTTTCTATTAGTAATTCATTCCGTCCCTATTTCTTTTCAGCAATAATAATGGACGTAGAAATTTCTTGAGTGCTTTGTGGCAGAGAGAAAGCTATAATAACTGTAATTCTTACTTTATAGACAAGGATGAGATCAAACCTTCAATAAAAATAATTTCTGTAATAAATTAGGAAAATTGAAATAATTTATTCGGATTTTTAGATAAAGTGGTATTACCATTTGAATGATCTTAAATGGAAAAATTTGAAATTAAATATTATGAAACCAAAACCAAGTTACAGAATGTTCCAGAAAATTTATCTACAAGAAAGAAAAGTATATAATGCTGATGATTCCGATGCTTCTGAAAATGTTTCAATTATGAAATCTATAAAAATTTTAAGTTACCAAAAACTTAATAAAAAGCTTTTTTCTGTTAATTAAAAAGATTGGCCTTCATTTAAATATTTATTTATACCTTAAGTGCATAACAATGAGAATTAATGTAAGTATCCTAGAGGTTTATGGCTTCCAGGACCTGCAAACATAAGCGATCATATTTCTATTACTGAAACTGCTCACGAGGGTTGAGTTGAGTTTGGTGTTTTATGGCGCTATATACTGCTGCGCCAAACATTCATAGGTCAGGACGGGAAAAGAAGAAATTGGGTGACAAGATGGAGGGTCGAAAATAGAGAAGGATCATTGGGGTACCCGGGGTCGTGTTTATACCAAAGATAGTAAACCCCTTGGGAAAAGGAAAGGATCACTAGGGTACCTCGGGATTGTGACACCCGTACCCACCCTAAAGAAGGTGAGCCCCTGAGGGGAACTACTCACGAGGAGGCTAAAGGAAAATTATTAGCTGGTTATGATAAAAAGAAGCAAACTATTTATTCACTTACTAAAATATTCATAGAAAAACCATCTCTAACAACTAACTCAATATAGACGATACTTCAAACGGAGTAATAAGGTCAAATTTATAAGTGAAGTGTAGAGATAAATGGTTAATTTAAATTTTAATTCAAAAGGTTGTTCCTGTTATACGCCAAGAATGGAAACAATTTTCACATTAAAAAAAAGCGATTTTCCTACATTTGAAGCATTCATAGAATTTTTTAATAGATGTGTATATACTTGAGCTTTATAATGAAAGTATAAGTCCTAAAAAACAACCTTATATTAATAAAATCTAGTGATAGAGATGATACACCCTTTTAATTATAAGAATATTTACAGTTAATTTACCCTTAATTTCATACAGTAAAATGCGGATTGAGAATTCACAACTTTGAAAGTGTTGCGAATTTAAAACTTAAATGTTCTAAACTGTGATTGCCCTTTGAACAAAGACGTTTCATCCTGTGTTTTTCCAGTTTACAATAATAATGTACCAGTCGGCAGGAGAGTAAAGTTTCAATTCAGGTAAGAAAGGGGTGGCAAACAAAGAGCACAGTCCCAGTTAACATTGGTAAGAAATGTAGGGAATAGTGTGATTTTGTATTAAATATATGTATTGTTATAGTATTGAGGCTGTTGTTGAAAATCCCAGAACTCACTAAGCCCCATTGCTCCTTGTGACACTTATTAAATTAAGTGTTTTTAAATGCATGTTTGTATTAGAACTTTTCAGAAGCTGCTTCATTTATCTTTAAACAAGATAAAATGAAGAGATTAAAGTAATAACGTCTAGTGTAAATGAAATCTGAATTAGATTTTATGTGATTACGTATTAAAAGCATACGTACAGTTATCGTAGTTGGTTGAAAATCAAGACTGTCGAAATATCCCAGAACTTACCAAGCTAATTGCCTCTTATGATTTTTATCAAATTGAGTGTTTGTAAAAACATTTTTGGATTAGAATACAGATATATTTGTTTTTGTGTCAAGATGTAATGACACTAAACTTTAGAAACTGCTCAAATGTTCAGCAAAATTAGTCCTTTCTTGTGATTTTGTAAAATTGTAGGTTTTAGTTTCAATGTCTTGTAAAAGGAGTTGAAATACGACTTGTAGCACCATCCAGACTGCTGCTCATTCCATATACTTAACTTTGATGATGGTGATATTCGTTCCGATCCACAGATCTGCTTATCTACAATGACATCCTCCATGATCTTGAACATGCTTCAAATATATATTTACATCTCTGTACTCTCACAAATCTAGATTGGAAAAAAATCACAAATTATACTCATACTATATCTCTTAACTTTATTAATTACTTAGAATAAAAGAGCATGAACCCCAGTGCTTCATATATTTTTATGCTTCAATTGTTCTTCTCGTTTTAAAAATTTAAGAAAAACATCTAAAGACAAAGTATATTTTCACTGTCACAAAAAATTACTTTTAAACTAAATTATTTTATAGCTTATTTGTCCACAAACGCTTTTTAATTTCGAAACAAATGTGTGTGTGAATTTTACAATCAATATTCAAGCAAGTTCAACCAAGACATTTATGTAGTTCAAAAGTTTTAGGTTGCATTATAAATTGATGAACAATTTCCCAGCGAAATTAGTATAAGTGATAAAAATTATTTTTTGTTAGTATTGTTATATTCTATGCAGCTTTATAAAAAAATTTTACAACAAATTTCCTAACCTTTGAAATGATGTTTAAATTCTCAACAAAATGAGCTTTTTCTGTGGTTTCTTGCTTTTCATTTGAACAGCAGTACACAATCTCAAGGTCTTGTGAAGGGTGTTAGGGTTGAATTTTGTGGCCCATCTCAGCTTTTGTCTTACGTATCGTTGTTCTACAGTCTCAGAAGATGTGGATGGTCGGTTGTCGTCATTCTGGTCATGAACATCCATTTTAAGTCATAAATTCGTGAATTAGTCTCTTATTCTGTGTACACCTGTAATACATAAAATACAACTAATTATGGAGAGTACTTACAGTATTTTAAAGTAAGTTAGTATCTGTTAAAGTTCCTATACTAGAAAGGATACTTTTAGGATTGCCATCTGTTGTTTGAGTAATAATGTATGCTACCATTAAAGTGTGAAATCTGTTATTTCATAGAATAATTAGGTATTTCATGAAATAACTAGACAAGTCAGTTAAAGTATATAAAATTATTGAATTCTACGTTTTAACTAGGTATTCTATTGAATAACGATCACTTGATCGTGTGTGTTAAAGTATGAAATACGGTACTCGAAAGTTTTTTGAACTGGTTCTAGCTGTTTTTAGTCAATTTTGAACCCCAATTTAAAGTGTCATCACAGCAATCCTTGCTCTGATAAATAATGGAAAGTAAGATAAAGGTACTTCACAAAATTTAAATTAATATTCTCTTGCAATATTGTTTGAAAAATTTACACGATGTTTTTATGAAGCAACAGTTTTTCTTTCCAGCATGTAATTTTTTTTTTTTTACTATATTTAAATATAACTATTTCTGCACAACATATTCCTTTTTTCCCTTTTTGTTTAACTAATGTTAGCAATATGAGCAATAGTAAATTATATCACATCTGCTTTTCCTTATTATTTATCAATTAATCATCCGCAATAGGGATAAAATGTATTTTTAGAGAAATTTTAACTGTTTGTGATCAATTAATTTATAAAATAACTTTGAAATTGTTTATTTTTCATTTTAATGGTCTATCATTAGTTATTTCATAGAATAACTAGGTAAAGTATGAAATTTTTCTTCTGTTATACACTTTAACTGACTTGTCCAGTTATTTCATGAAATATCTAATTATTCTATGAAATAACTGAATTATACACTTTAACGGTAACATATAGAACAAATTACAGATGTCGCTAACGTTGATAAAGTATTACCTAAGAGTTTATCAAAATGTACATTTACAGAATCCCGTTTCAGTTCTAAAACAAATCAATCTTAAGTTCCTGTTCAGTTTAACATCATAAGAATGATGTTACTTGTTAATATTACTTAATAACTTGTTTATAGTCCAGTTTCAATAAGTATTTGAATATATTGAATTTAAACTCATTAAAATCTTCCACCCGAAAGCCCTAATGAATAGCAACTTTTGAAATAAAATGTTCATTATCCTTTGTAATTTGTGTTTTAATCTTATTATGAGAAATATCCTTGATCTAAAACCTCTCTGTACCTATATATATATATAACTCTGGATTAATTGATTTTATAACCTGTATGAAAACTAAAACTATTAAACATTTTGTTTAAAGTTAGTAAAATAACAAAATAAACTTCAATCAATCATTAAAAAGGAAAGAAACTACTTCAAATTATCAAATTATATTCCTTGTTCAATGCTTGATTAAGATAATTTCATAACTGGTAATTATAATTATTGATTTTAGTACCGGTACTTCGATTTTGAGGAAAATTTTTGTTTTATAGAATTAGAAATAGCATAATTTTGCAAAAAAAAAATTATTATTTTTATACAATACACAGAAAATTAATTCCCTGATTTATAATAAGCCAGCGAAGATTTTATGTGTAAATTTTGTGAGCTTTTTTCACAAGTAGGTAAATCTTTCGTTTATTTATAAGCGTAAAAGATTCTTCCAAGAAATGTTCATATTTAGAAAACAAAATTTTTATCATCAGATTACTGGCTTACTTAAAAATATAATTTCATTTTTATGGTTATCAAAGTTTTAACTTTCTTGAAATAACAAATTCTTAATATTTGGTGTCTAACTGAGCTTTAAAACAATTTTATTTTGTCTTTTTTTTTCTGTCAGATGTCATCGAATTCGAATAATATACAACATTTTAAAAACTCAGGTACGTCATCGCGATTGAAGAAGAATCCAAAATATGCTTAATATTGTATGACTGATAAACACCAAACACTTCAAATTTTAATTACTTCTATTTGAAATTTCATTTGAATAAAGCTAATTTTATAAATAATATTAAGAACAAAATTCAATTTAACAAAATACTGGCTAAAATTCAAAAGAATAAAATATTAATACATATTTCTGTTAAAATATACATTGATATTTTATTAATGCGTTTTTCAGTTAGTAGTAATTTTAAACGTAAGATTATTGTAATACTATAAAAGGAACATAGGTTTAAAGTAATTCTAAAATTTTAAGTAAGTCCTTGATTTACCAAATTTTCTATGAATATCACGTAATTTTTATTTTTTAAGATTAAAATAACAGCTACCAGATATTATATTTCTTAAAAAATGTTTTGTCTTATTTTAACCAAGTAATATCTTTAAAACTTTCCTGAATATATTTAAATATTTTCAACGGCTGTTTATCGAATCACTAATGCAATCCTTTTCCATCCTTTGAATTTCCTAAAGATATTACATAGATGTAAGATTTTTCTAAAAGAAGCTTTTAGATATTTCAAGTTAAACAAGTTATTTTTCACAAATAGTTCATTTTTTAAGGGGACTCTTTATTTTTATAGAACTTCAGACAGTCTTAATAATCACACAGTATTTTTAATTCAAATATATTTTTACCATTTTCAACTCAGATTAATAACCCTATTTGTCTTGGTATTGTGTAGGATATATTTTTTTTATTCATATATACTACCCAATACTAAAGTAACTGAAAAATCTACAAGACTTAATAAATTCGCAATATTTCATTATGATGTATGATTTAATTATTTAATCTCAGTTCCCAACACTAGTATAAGAAATAAATAAATTGAATTGAATAAAACGATGAGAAAAAAATAGAAATGCTTTAATAACGAGAAATATATTTACCAAATTCAGAAAGAATCTGTGAACCTTCGAATAAACTCTTTAACCTAGAAAAAATACATAACATACGATATAATACAATCAGTTAAATTTTCTAGGTTTCAAAAGGTTATGAGAATAAGAAGATTCATAACTCAAAATAATTTTTCCTAAACAGGACTAAAAACCATTATTTATGAAAAAAATTTCATAAATTATTAAGAACTTCTTTAGAAATATATAATACAAGAATTTATCATTAAACTTATTAAAATGATTATTTTTTAGTATATTTCTGTACTTTGAATGTTTCAACAGTGTAGCATATGGTACCGTTCTTTCAGACGAATAATTAAAAAAATATTAATTTAATACATTTATAAATTTAACTTCAATATCTTAATTGTTTGATTCTTTAAATTTAAAATAAAATTCCATCCAACGAATAAGTTATTATTTAAAAGAAATTTTAAAATACTTAATCCAATTTAATAATTATTACATTAAATATTTATATTTAAGTAGTTTATAATCGAAAGGAAAAGAAAGCGCTTATTCTAATAGATAAGTAGAAAACCACGTATATAAGAATACAAGAGAGTTGATCCGCCATACTGCGTCATTCGAATCCCTCTTCAAAAGGCATCAAGAAACGCGAGAAATTAAATTAAATACCTAAAAAATATTAATTTAAAACTTTTATAAATTTAACTTCAATTTCTTAATTGTTTGATTCTTTAAATTTAAAATAAAATTTCATCCAACGAATAAATTATTATTTAAAAGAAATAAATTTTAAAATATTTAATCCAATTTAATAATTATTACATTAAATATTTATATTTAAGTAGTTTATAATCGAATTAAAAGAAAGCGCTTATTCTAATAGATAGGTAGAAAACCACGTATATAAGAATACAAGAGTTGATCCGCCATACTGCGTCATTCGAATCCCTCTTCAAAAGGCATCAAGAAACGCGAGAAATTGAATTAAATACCTAAATGAATCTAAAATCGAATTTCGATTCTTTGTCGAATACAATTCTTAAAAATTCGATCTGAAGACGAAAATCTTAACTGAATTCCGAAAAAATCAGACAGATGCTGCTTTCAAAAAACTGATGCGCTTCTTCATCCATCATGGCTCCCATCATCTCGCCATACGGTTTCCCATCTTCCCAGCTAGCCTTTGTGCGTAGGCAGAGAGACTCCATTACTCTTGCTGAGAGAATCCCGAATCTCGACGCTTAAGTTCGTGAAATTTTTGTCAAAACAAATATCTTACCTCGGAAATAAGTTGAATAATGGAGAGGGAAGACTTGTAGGGATTATTAGGGGTGATTAAACACTTAAAAAAAGCTTCTAGAACGAATTAAATTTCTGATATTGGAGCGGGTGGGATCCTCTATGCAGCGCAGCCAACGACCTCTTCTTCTCTCCCCGGATTCTCGCTCTCACCGTACGTTTTTATCGATAAGTGACGTCACGGTACCGGACGCTACAGGTTGAGGTGCTCGCCCTCTATCGGCCAGCGAATAAATGACCATCAAGTGAATGAATCCTAGTGAAAACCAAGAGCAATGAGAGATCCGAGAGGAGCAGGATGGTTGGTCCGAGGAGGGGTGCGAAAATATATTTGCGGACCGAATCTCGTTTTGCTCCGGTTTCATGCGTGCAATGAACGCTAATGCTGGGGTTGTTCGTTGTCGTTGAAACCTGATCAGGAAACGAGATATTGCAGACTACCTGCTCACTCGTATCCCCTGAGATGCAGCCAGCCAGGTGAGAGCACGTTTCACCCTTTGCGAATCGATACTAATTTCGGCGCTAGGACGGTGGTCGTAGATAGCCCCTCTCTTACTTATGTCGGAGCAGTCTCCTCTCTCCATAGTGCTGCAGTAGAATATTTTTTATTTACTTACATACACGCACGATATCATAAGGAGAGTCACACCTTCTCCAAAGAGCGATACTGAGTAGTGGGATCGGCGGACCATATCACATAAGGGAGAAAATAATAAATTGCTTATTTAGTAACACACAATATATTTAAAAAATCATATAACACAGAAAGGGATAACATAGGAGGGAAGATACACAAAAAAGACCGCACAAGTAGAGGCCATAACAGATCTAGCCTTTGTTAGAAGTAGAATATAGAAAGCTCTAGTTTTTCCTGGAAATTATAGCCATAGAAACATTCTACAAATAATGGTGAATTAACCCTTTCTAAAACAAATAACTCCAAATATATCCCATTCATATAAAACGTTAGATATCAAAAAGCTTCTTTCCTTTTCCGAGAAAAATGCTACTCACCCTGGACTTACCCAGCACAAGAACAAAAATAAACAAATCTCATTAAATAGGTGTTTACATAGCATACAATACTACATACTTATCAAAATCACAACAAAAATGTAAGATACATTACGATACGGCATTCAATCGAAAAGGGTTAATATTCCCTTAACCCGTTGAACACATAATAATCATACAAAAGAGAGCATTCCTTTTTCACCTTCACATTTACACATGGTGATATATCATGAATGTATTCAAAACAAATAGTTTTTATATTACATTATAGTAATTATCTAGATACCAAAATTCACTCAGAGATTCATAGATACAGACGGCAAAATTTCAACAGTATATTTTATCCGCACGAATTAGAGAGCTACTTTGTACTGCTTTTTAGGATGATTCTTCGAAAGAAAATATTAGCAATAGAAAAGTAGAATAAATAGTGTATTGTTTCGAATTTAGATAGAAGTATCAGGTAGTAGAATAATCTGGATAGTTATCAAATTTCTTAGTGAATAAAAACTGAATAATAGTACGTAGAATAGCTGAATGTCTATTAAAAATTGATAATTCGATTTAAATTCCAGTCAGATTTTCATACAATAATTTGAGCAACTAAGCACTTAATTTCTATCTGCTATGATTCCTTTTTTTAAAGCTTAGTTATTTTATTCTAAACAGAAATTCTCCTTTGAATGAATATACTTAAAAATGCAGGTGATTTAGGACTGTTGATTGATTGATTTACGTCGTACCAAAATTAAAACTACGCGCATGCAGATTTTATTTACATAAAGGAGCGAATAAAGTTATTCTGCATCTCTTGTGTTTTGTTATAGTTTAGAGGGTAAAAACACTTTAATGGAACTTGTACATTTGGACAAGAGTCGCAGAATTATGTAAATGGAAATATCGATGTGTCTGTGCCCTGAATCGATAACAATTTGGTACGTCCAGACAAGAAATAATAGCTATGCGCAGATAATCCCATTTTCAAACATTCGTATTCATCTGAAACACATTCGAAAATAAGCGTGTGCTTAGATACTGATTTTTGTTCAAAACAATATATTTAAATTTTACTCCAGAAAAATATTGATAACAAAAAATAATTAGTTTTCTTATTAGCTTTTGAGACTAGACAAACAATTGCGATTTTCTGAAAAGAAACATGCTCTTTTCAATTTCTAAAGTGAAAAAATGTGGATAGTTTTAAACTTTTAAAAATTTATTTGAAAGTAAAAAATACAGATAATTTGTAATTTCGCCTGAAAAGCAGAAGAATTTAATTATTTTATATTAAATCCTACCAACTAATATTTTTATATCATAATTATAATACATCTTACTCAAAATAATAATTCTGCAATATTCAGTCCAATGATCTTTTCACTGTTTTCAAGCTTTCTGTTTAAGAGTAAGGCAATTTTCTTAACAATATGAGCAAAATTCTTTCGTGCTTCTAAAAATAGTCACAAAGGTTTATGATTAATACTTAAGAAAACAGTTATTCATTCCAAATTAATCATCTTACATAGCTATGCTTTGTTTTGTCCAAGAGATTAAAACAGAAAAATAACCATGCATAAAATAAACGTCAATTTTTTTTTCTTTTTTTTTTTTTACATACGGATAAAAAAAATTAAACAAAACTACATAAATACATTTAAATGCAATTGAATTCGTTAAATAACGTTAACCAAAAATAAAAAAATAGTTACATTTACATAGTCTGACAATTAATTGAAAATTATTGCTTTTGAATTACTACACTCACAACAGGTCTCTAATTTTGATCTATATTAGACAACAAAAAGATTTAATGCTGTTCTATAATAAATTAATCGTAAGCAAAATCTGTGAATAGGATTTTTTAACATAAATATAAATTCTTCAGATTTCTAAATATTTTTTATAGTATTGTGTTGTTCAAATGTAGATTGGAAAGTCTTCATGAACACAAACATTTTTTTAAAAAACCGTTTGAAGTTTTATTACTTCTGAAAAAAAAACTAACAAGCTGTTTCTTAAACATTTAAAAAGTTTTTGAAATCTTTAAAGTTATTTGAAGTGAGTTATTTATATAATAGCGAGCACTAAACATTCGAAAATGAATTAGGTGAGCATCCTACCAATAGTTCATCACTCTTTTCTAATAAATTATCATTTAAATTAATTGCAAATTATTTCTAAGAAATGGTTTTTGTTTCGAATCAGTTATATGCTATTGAAAAACATTTATTACTTCAGCCAATTACCTTACAACTGCAGAACGAAATAATAATTTTTTATTGTATTTATGGCAAAACTTAGCATTTCAATTTAATATGTCCTTTGTTTAGAAGCTATTCCATTAAAAAGAAATTACCTATGGCAGTGGTTTTCTCTTTATACTCACCTTTTTAGACGCAAATGAATTCAAAGGAAAAATTCGTAACACAACTCGTTCACAAGAATTCGTATATAAATGTATGCCCAATTTGGAACTGATATAAAAATACCGCTAAGAATCGGTCAAAATTAAAGGACAGTTAAAATGAAATCAACATTTAATATGACTTATTGAGAGGTTATGAATTACAACATCAAATAACTTAGTAAAAAGCTTGAATAATTATAATATTCCTTTTTTATTTTATTCCAGAAATAGGAAAGACATGGATGCAAAATTTACAGGCATACAGATTGCACATTATTTTTACGTGACACTTTGACATATGTATATATATATATATAAATATATATAAGTATTATTCATAAATGTCTCAATTGATTTTTGTTTAGTTCTACTTATATTTCGCAAAGTTATAAAATGGACTTCCGTTAACGAATCTCATAATTTTGATCTACAATCACGTGGTAAGAACAATAGTTTAGCTGGTATATATATATATATGCGCAACTATCCAAATTTCTATACTATTCCAAATTCTTTACCATAAATAATGCCTTTTTCTGTGAAATAATTCTCGAGGAGCATTCATGGGTAAATTACTTCCATCCAGTAAGCATAATTCAGCATATACAAGGAAATTTTCTAATTTTTCTTCCTACATCCACTGATTTAGTTCATCAGATTAAAGCTCAAATAGATGTTATGAGCAACAACTTTATTTTTAGTTTTATACATAATTATTAAATCAATTATCATTTCTGTTTTAAACGAAAAGAATGAGTTTATATAAACAGCTTTATTTTATTACAATGAAGAAAGACTAATATACAAACACATAATTAGCTTTAGCAAAATTTGATGTACATAAAAAAATATAGGGAAGATCGAGCTTTAAGAATACTTATTCCAGTCTCTATCACACACAGGAGTAATTTTGTGATACAAAGGGTTTATTTTAGCAGAATATTTCATTTATTTTCTGAAATAAATACTTATATATATACCTGTTTAAACGAATAAAAATATATTATAACTACTTAGTCATTTATCTCTCATTTAACCTAATAGTCAAATTATCTTTAATAGAATAGCAAAGAAATGTGAGAAGTATCCATACAATTCTTGCAGTTTTTAGGTTGTATATTGCTCCCACCCCCTTAATTACTTTTGTTTTATAATATTTTCACCACTTTTATCATCCTTAGTGTTAATTTTTATTTGCATTAAAAAGTAAAAAAAAAACCATTTTTTATAAACTAAGCTATACATTTAACTTTACCAAACAAGCACACTTTTGATCCATAGAAGATTTTAGTAATAACTGGCGCTGTGCCAAGTTTTCTATGCTGCATTTTCGAGACGATTTTAGAGGTCATTCTTCATAAAACTACATACGTACTAAGTCTTTTTATATTATCATTTTTATACAAATGTCAAACGCTTGTTTTTATTAACCAATTTTATTATGTTTCAATTGACCAAAATCGGTTAAAAAATCAAATTTAATATTTTCAGCCTAAATTTCTCTTTATATACTTTTCTATAACTTCACAAAATTTGAAAGCTCTAAACTTAAAAAACACAGAATTATGATAGCGTTTACGTTCGTTTTTATTCACATCCCTATGGCAAATCAAAACTTTAAACTGCCGTATCTCAGGAAGATAAAATAACTATTTTGTCTTCATTTAAAATGCTAAGGCTTTTTTTTCTATTGGACCTAATGCTTTGAAATATTTTTTTACCTATTCCCAATAGTACATGTAACAAAAGTTGGTATGCATTTTTGAATCAAAGCAATATTTATTTTTTTAAAAATAATTAAACTCAGAATGTATACATTTTTTAACGAATTTCCAATAAACATTCATAAAAAGAAGTATTGTAAGAATACCAATCACGTTAATGCAAAACCCATACCAACTTTTATTATACATAGTTTGACGTACTTGTAAATCAAATTTCATGCGTGTACGTCAATTTTTGTAGGAGGAGTAGCATTTTAAAATCACTTCAAAAATTTCAAGTGTTTTCCTTAAAAAATTACATGGCTAGCTTTTTATGAAATTTTGAGCACAAAATATGTTTAACATAGTATACATACATAGGAGGCAACCAAAAAAATATTAAAAATCCTTAAATTAAAAATTTTTGCTTAAACGTACCATGTCCCCTTAAAGCTGAAATACATATCTTCGTAAAATGTAAATAACAACTATTTTTAATTTAATGATTCTTTAGGATTTGTTAATTTTTAATTTATTTATTTATTGTACCTAAGACATATGCTTTAATAATATGAGAATCTTTTAGGGCAGTCCCATTTGGTAGTGCATCTGACACTTTCTTATACTCATTGTCAGTCACTCTGTAAAAGTATTTTTTTTGCAAGAATGATGTTCCAGCGGGGAAAGTTTTAGCGAAGAGAAATTCTTCCGAGTTCAGTCACAAACCGACAGCAATTTAATTCTTTATTTTTACACTTCACTGGATTATAAAGCTTATTTTGAAAATTACCGACTGATACTCAGTTTATAATTTGCTAATTAAAATTTATTATTTTTCTAATAAATAAAAAAAAAATAATTAAATTTTGAACCTGCGACTTTTTAACTACAAAACTAGAATTATTCTACGATTCTGGTAATATAGCTATCACTATTCAAAACATCTTTTATGAAATTATTTTATTTTGTAAACAAGCTTTGTCCCTAATCACTAACCATTAGTCTTATCATTAATTTTTTCATTGAATCATATTTCGTTCTAACGAATATTATATCAAAAGGATGAATACTTCACAGATAGTATCGAAATTTTTATTTATAAGAAAATAAAATTTTCTGAAAAGTTACTTTCCTCCGAAAATATTAAGTTCAAAGTCTTCCACATATATTTGGAAAAAAATTTGGAAAAATTTCATAACTGAATTTCATGCATACGAGTGGCAAATTTTAAAATGTTGGGTGAGTTTAGTCTCCCTTCGGAGAAAAAAAGTAAGATTTCGCATCTTAGACCCACAATTACACATTTGGAATGTCAATCGAAAATAAAATTTTATGAAATCATATTAATATTAACAACAATATTAGATATGGTTTTCAACTAGAGCAGGGATAGCGAACCAGTGGCACGCGTGCCATTGATGGTACGCGACACAATATTTTTGGCACGCCAGTGATCAAAAAGATTGTTTTCATTTTATTTCAATACTTCAAAGTTCACTATAAAGTATTACAAACGCGAGTGATCGGTCACTGGGCGGCGATGAGCACACTCGTTTGTTATTGTCTTGCCCTAGTTACGTCGTAGACTACAATTGCTTATGATGTAGTCTGTCTACGCATATCATAGTTAATTTCATTGACACAACTGCATTTTAAAGTTTATCTGTGTTATATTTATGATTTTCAACAGTTATTTAACATGGTTAATTCAGCAAAAGCAGAAAAAGGGCAAGATAGTAAGTGTAACAGAAAATTTAAAATTTGGTGGACTGAGAAACATGACATTATTTGTAAAAGCGACAAAGCTGTGTGTGTTTTATGGTCTGAAATAGTGGCATTCAGATCATTGTCGGTAAAACGGTATTTTGAAACAAATCACAAACCCTCTTGTAAAAAAAAAGTGAGATACAGCAAAAATAGTGAATTGCTTTGAAAACGTTTGGCAGATGAATCCAATTCAGCAGGCATTCTACTAAAAGCAACACATCTTACGACCTTAATATAAATTATTTATCATCCAATCTGCAACAACACAAGTCACACTAATGTTACTTTAATTTGAATAACACGTATAACTAAAACATTTATAACTATACAGTGCAAAAGGGGTTTTTTTCGGAATAAATAGAGTTTTGTGTTGTTAGTACTCAGTTTTATTATTTTTTTCTCAATAATTATACAAGTTGAAATTATTTGACGGCACGTATATACCTCATTAAACATTTCTTAAGAAAAAATGGCACTTTGATCCATAAAGGTTCGTCACCTCTGAACTTAAGTAATCATGATTTCATTAATGGTGCATCGTAGATTCGAGCTGCGATTGCAAGTAAGATAAATAAATGTTGCTATCTACAGTGAAGTATGTTTATGGTATCCGACTACCCTAAAATCATGATTTTTTTTTAAACATTGACAATTTTTTTTTTATGATTTTATTTTATAGGCCCTCTTATTAACTTTATAAAAGTACGAAGCTTTTCATTTTCCATTCACTAAAACAAAAACTACAAGTATTTTAGTAAAAGCAGATGCCATAACTTTACACAAGATGTCGAACTTTAAAATGCGTTTTACTCCAAATATGTTTTTTTTCCGAAAATCTCAAACGGGGATAGCGATTCAACAAAAAGTTTTTAAAGTAATTTGCTGAAATTTTTTGTGTATGTTCTGTTTAACAGTAGAAGTGTATTAACCTTCAGATTTATCAATCACTGTTTTATTACAAAATTTACAGTTCCTTATGTGAATATAATCACTGTTTTTTAAGCAATTTCATATAATAACAAAGATAAAGTGCTCTAGTTTTTGCAAAAATTAAAATATCCCTTATCCTGAAGGTCATTTCAAACAGGAATAGCAAAGTAATACATCAAAATTGAAAAATTGAGAATTTGTTCACTTAATATTTGTACAGAGCGGGCCCCGTTTATACAACTTTTTGTCAATTTTTATCCATTTTTTTCCCATTTTAGTAATATTTCTTTTTTTTTTCTCTTCTTAATTTTAGCCTTTTTTTTAAAAAAAAATGTACTAAATAAATTTAAAAATCACAAAAAAAATCTCCATATCTCCGATTTTTTAAAAAAAAGCTGTCACAAGTAGTCGAAATGCCTAAACGCGAAAACACTTAAGATGAAATATCGGTTAGCACGAAATAATACAACACCCCCGACAAACTACTATGTATTTTCATGCATTTTTTCTGTTAACACGAAATGAAAATTGCTTAACATGAAAAGATTTCTCTTCTGAGATTGAACAAATTACTGAAAACCCAGACACTTAATGAAATGTCTGAGAAAGTTTCTGTGTTATTTCTGTATCATCGGAAGAATTCATTGCAGTAGATGTTAATAATGTGTATACAGCCCCAATTACGGCAGACAAAGACATTTTGGAGTTTTTTCAAAGCTCAAAAAATACCATTGATGTAGATTCCGACGAGGACAGCTCCTGTTTCCACATCATCCAAAATGAGGAACATCATGAGACGCACATTCCAATGATGAAATGATTAAAAAATTGGATGACATCGAACAATTTGCTGCAATTTAATACTAAAAAAGGCAATGAAAACAAAAATATCAGGTCATTTTCTAAAATAAATGTTTTGTCTTTAAAAAAATTGAAAATTTTGTATTGAATTTTATTAAGTTCTTGTGAATGTTTTATTTCTTTAATTTTTATTAAATACATGCACATGTATACATCCATGTAAATAAAATGTACTCTAATAAACTTAATTTTGTTAAATATAAGGGGTTTTTTTGCAATATCTTTTAATACGAAGTTTTTATAACACGAAAATATATTTCAGCCCCTCAGTTTCATGTTAAACGATTTTCACTCAATTATATGCAAAAGAGCCTTAAAATTTTCATAAGGAATGACATGGAATTTCAGAAAGTAAATTACAAACTCAGAAACAGTGTTAATCACCTTGTGTTGTTCAAACTATGAGGCGAATCACTAATACCCTGTTATGAATATTTACGAATTAATTTACTCAGGAAATTTCAAACACAAATCAGAATATTCTTTTATATCAAAATATTTGTAATAAAATTTAAATATACTTTTTCCAACGACGCTTGATTAAAAGGAATCTTTTTCTGTTTCTTTTGCTTATGACATAATGGATTTATCATTTATCATTACAGAAAATACGTATTAAACCTATTTGTCCTTCTTTTATTAATTATATGTTCTCTCATAATTTTATTAACAATAAGTCCATCCGTGAAATACTTTTCAGTTCAGTTTATATAAACACAAAAATATAAAAAGGTGTCGATATTTTTCTTTCATGTGAAATAAGTCTGGAAGTTTTTGTAGTACAAAAAATGAAAATAGCAAAATGTAAATTCTTCTTTTTTATTTTTTATTTTCAGACAAGAGACACGGAGGTAACATTTTAGTAATCCTTATTTAAAATAAAAAAATAAGATAATTTTCCTTTGAATCTTATTTTATTACAACTGCGCGTTTAATGAATTCACTAAAATTCAAAAGAAATGGAATCAAAAAATAATTCCCCTTCTCGTTTCAACTTTCCCCCTTCACAACACTATAAGCTAATGATGCAATTCCTAATTCTGACTTTGAGTTTATTGAGTAATTCATGGCCAAAATATGTAATTTTAATTACCGAATTATAAACAACAATTTAACTAGAGTGATGAATACTTTAATTTTTTTTAAAAGTTACTATCGGGCTAAAGCAACAAACACACTGCGTTACTGGGGATAAATCTCGTAAGTTTGACTCAAATGACAAGAAATCACTTGACTCTATGGTATTTTTTTCTCAAAATTTCAAAGCTAAAAACTAAAATTTCTGTCCTCCAGTTATATTTAATGCATAGAAGCTCCGTTATTTCACACCATTGATTTTCAATAAATTTCAATTTGATCCAAGACCTTTTTCAAGTTTCGAAAAAAATTTAAGGATATTTTTTTTTTAATTTTCTTACAAATACACAACACCAGATCCTCTCTTTATTTTAAATCCCTTATTCACTTTAAATCTATAAAAATACTTTATTCGAACTTTTACTGCTAAAAGAGAAAACATGTTTAACATTTTCTGTTGCATTGCATTTTATTTCACTTCTGGAAGCTTGTTTTGCTCAGTGAAACAGAAGTTTTTGTACGAATGCTTCTCGAACAGGAGAAGTATTCTAGCTATTTTATTTATTTTTTCCTTTTTTTTCCCCTTCGGAATACCCTAATGATTTATTGCAGAGAAAAATATTTTCCGTAGCTCGAAAAAAATTCTGGAAGACGAATGGAAATGCATTAAAAAGACAATTTCATCTCAAAAACAGAAAAATTTGTAAGTTTTTTTGTGTTTTAGTGAAACTTTCAGTAATTTAATATATATATTTTTTTTATTTTGAATCGACTCGCTACTCGTTGCATTACTTTATAAAAAGTTCAGATGAGAGTTAAAATCATGAATAATGGCATTAATAACTATTAGACTATTTTAGATTTATTTTTTAAAATAAGTCTAAATTTAAATATTTATCTTTAACTAAACATATAACTTTAAGGTATCCGACTACTTGCGACAACTTTTTTAAAAAAAACAGGAGATAAAGAGATTTTTTGTGGATTTTAGATTTATTTAATACATTTTAAGAAAAAATAGGCTAAAATTAAGAAGAGAAAATAAGTTATTACTACTAAAATGGGAAAAAATGGGTAAAAATTGACAAAAAATTATATAAATGGAGCTTGCTCTGAACAAATAGTAAGTGAACAAATTCTCAATTTTTCAATTTTGATGTATTACTTTGCTATTCCTGTTTGAAATGACCTTCAGGATAAGGGATATTTTAATTTTTGCTAAAACTAGAGCACTTTATCTTTGTTATTATATGAAATTACTTAAAAAACAGCGGTTATATTCACATAAAGAACTGTAAAATTTGAAATAAAGCAGTGATTGATAAATCTGAAGGTTAAACCACTTTTACAGGTATACAAAACATACACAAAAAATTTCACACACAGCAAATTATTTTAAAAACTTTTTGTTGAATCGATGTCCCCGTTTGAATTTTTCGAAAAAAAAAACACATTTGGAGTAAAACGCATTCTTAAGTTTGACATCTTGCGTAAAGTTATGGCATATGCTTTTACTAAAACACTTGTATTTTTGTTTTAGTGAATGGAAAATAAAAAACTTGGTATTTTTACAAAGCTAATAAAACGGTCTATAAAATAAAAAAATTGCCAATTTTTGAAAAATTCATGATTTTAGGGTAGTCGGATACCTCAGTTTAGAAACGATGGACTTTTATGTCAGTAGAATTTCCACAGCATCCATTCAATTATCTTTGCCGTCACCGATAAAGTACATTTGTAGGAATTTATGTTGACCATCTGTGAATGGAAGCAGGGAGCCAACTGTATGATAAATTTGTCCTATCATTTTGAAAGTTGGCACAAATTGTTACAATTTCTATTATAAACGAAGTCATTTGAAAACGTGTATTATATTTCCTGATGTTAGATAGGAAATGCTTTGATTACACAGTATATCGTATAAGCAAAGTTTTTAATGTCTGTAGTGATTTTTCAAGTTGAGGAAGTTTATTTTTTCCAGTGGTATAACAGATCCCTTTTGTTTCTCCCTTAAATTTCAGAGCCTTGCAATTAGGAGACACTTCAGTCATTGTGCTGATGAAAATATGCCGGCTCAAACTATAATCATCAGCTGGGTTGTACCGAATGCAAGTTGATTGTAATCATGTTATTGCTTTGCACGAAGTCGTCTTTGATGCTGATATGCTGTTTCTCGTTGACATCCTTCAGTCATTCGCAGCCTACTGTGTTTCTTCTGTCGAGAACTAAGCTGAGCTGATGTATCAAAATGCTAATGCTGTTCAGAAGTGTGCATCGTCAAGTTTGTCTGTACGTTGCTCTGCTGCTTCCTCAGCGCAAATTTGAGCCACTCTTTGTCTGGTTTGCTCGTTCGCTGATGCCTGTTTTTTTCTCAGTTTGATGTGCAATTACTCCTCACATTGCTTATGCTAGGCGAGTATGATGACTTGGATTTTCTGCAAGGCATTATTTTTTATGTACTAAAGCCGATTGACTGCACTTAAAAAAAAGAAAGAAGGTTAAAACAAAAACATATAAAATTGCAAAAAATTAGAAAAAAAAGGAAAAAACAGGGATAAAAACAAAGGAAAAAATAAATAAAAAAAATGCGAACAAAATATTTAACTTAAAACATAAATCAACCAACACAGCCCAATTCCAAAGCAATGAGAAACAGAATATTTCATTTCATTCAAACAAATCACTCCAAAGAGATCAATTTCACTATATAATTTGAATTCAAATGAACATTAATTGACAGAGCTCAATTCCCGTCTATTGCACTGAGAAATAAGAAAAGCAGTTAAAAAACTAAATGAAAAGCAAAGAAAAAAATATGAAATATACTCACATAAAACAAACACTACAGTAAAAGACGCAGCTCTCTCTCTCACACACACAATACCAACGCAATGTAGTACAAAATAATTAAGATGGCTGCCTATTTTCAAAATATCACCGAAAATTAAAAGGTATAATTAATGACGCGAGTTACACTTTACAACTAAATCAAATTTGTGCATTGTTTGCAATCATAAATTGGCTGCTTGCTTTCCTTCATCTCCGACAGAGTTAGGGTAGAAATATAAATCACACATGTCTGAAGATATTTTTTATTGAATACGCAAGGAAAATTTAAATATGAACATGGATTTCACAGCAGAAATCTACGACAAATCCCTGATAAAGATTGAAGATTTTTACGATTCTAAATTTGATTGGCATTTGCAATCATTATCAACTCAGTTCAGGGTCTACCTTTAAAATTCAGCAGCTTAGGTCTAGACATGGATTGCTCCTCACATAGACAATTATTTGTTGTGTGTTCTAGATTAGTCGGTGATGGCAAGGATGAATTTAATGAACACTGCATAAATACAACCGGGATAAAGAAAAATCCATTAATTCTAAACCGCAATAGATTCCTGCCTGAAAAAATGACAATTTAATGCACATTAAGGCCTCTACTATTGAGACAACGTAAATAATTTCAAGTTTATAACATAAGGATAAAAACCGTTATAACTTCAAGTTTTCCATTAACAAATAACGAAATGAATATGTTGGAAAAGTTTTGTTTACGTATAGTTATACATATTTTTTTTATAAAAAAATCATACCTCATGTGAAAATAGTTAAACATATCAGAAATGTATACTTTCTCATTTATTTTTGTTAAACCAGACTGAGCCACAGCAACGCGTGGCAGGGTACTGCTAGTTTTTTTTTTTTTTTTTTATAAAAAAATCATACCTTAAGTGCAAATGATTAAATATATTAGAAAAGTGAGCTTTCTCTTTTCTTTCTTTTTAACCAGACTGAGCCACAGCAACGCGTGGCTGGGTACAGCTAGTTACAACAAACTTAAATCTTAAAAAGCTATCAAAAATAAAATAAGGTTCAATATTTTGATGCAAAAAACATGAAACAGTTCCAAACGAACGCAAAATATGCATTAGAAAATTTTAATTTAACCACTTGTATTTCAGAGTAACATCAAATGAAATTTTGAAATCCCAATAAATAAATCCTTTTTAATCAGTCTAATATGTTATTGCCCCAACTCTTAGAATTTTTAACAACTATTTGGCAGAAAAATCCATAGCCAAGTGCAGAAAAATATAATTTTTTTCAAACAGGTATAGAACGATTTTCTATTATTAAATGCATTTTGTAGCATTTGGTGATGTCTTCTGATTTGAGGTAAATGGTGGATTAAAAAAAAATGTAACTTCTAATCTGGAGAAAGATAAATTGGAGGAAAATTTTATATCAGTACGCTACTCGTTTTTCGCATGATATTGAAATCACGCCAAGTAGATCTTTTGCAGCGTCTAATGTTATCGCTTAAACTTTCAGAAATTGATTTGGAATTTCCTGGAATAATTAATAGCATACTGAAGTAAAAGTAGCACTTTACAATTGGGAAATACAATACACCCAACTCTTTTTTTTCTTTTTTTTTTTCAAGATTTTGAAATGACACAGTTCACCAATATACTTTTTGTTCTAGCTTGAATTCCTCTTTTTTTCTATTCTAATTTTGACAGTTTAATCAGAAGGTAGGTTTATGCCCAAGTATGCGTGAGTGACTTGATCAACTTCATGGCTTTACTTTATATTCTAGAGTTTCGGGGAATACCTGATTTTTATAATCACTTTTTCCTTTATTTTGTTGTACTCAACAGAACTTCGTTTTTCAGTATAATTGCATTTCGTATTAAAGTGTTCAGTTTGTAGGATGCAATAAATAATTTCAATAAAGGGTGAAATTGTCGAATCGTCCACTGGTCCACCAAATTTTGAAAAATCGCCAATTTGGCGCGTTTTTGTGTTTTGAAGTAGGAACCCTAAGATTTGGCGAGAAAAAACGGTGGGATAAGTGGCCGATACGACAATCTAACCCAATGCAGTTCTAAAAGTTGATGTTCAAGTTTAATTTTCTAAGGAACAAATCTACCACGGAAAAAAAAAATCGTTAACGTTTACATCAGTACTAACGTTAATTGATGTAAAAAGATTTGAGCTGACTTTATTAATCTGAAGGCACAATTAAAAAAAGAAATTACAATCTTCACTCACTAAACAAGCAAATCAATTTAGCATAAAATTACCTGAAAAGTACGTTTATAATATATAAACAAAACTGTAAACATTGGGCGACGAAAGCCTATCAGAATGTTACAACGAACCAAAATCTTTAAAAGCAATTGGAAACAAAATAAGGTTCAATATTTTAATTAAATCTCCATAAACAGTTCCAAGCAAACCCAAAATACAGGTCTAAGAATCTTAATTTTGCCATTTATATTTCAATGATAACATCAAATGAAATTTAAAAAATTGTCTAAAACAAAGAAAAAAACATACTTATCATAAAATCCCATCGATTAATTTCGCCAAATTAAGATGCAGCCATGCACGGAACGATTTCCCATTATACGATGCATATCATGGCATTTGGTGACCTCTTTTGATTTGAGGTAAATGTTCGACGGGATTTAATTTAGGAATACTAGAGAAATATAAATTAGCCGGAAATTTTAATCTGTAAGCTACTCATTTGTAGCTTAATTTTGAAATCCCGCCTAATAGATCTTTTATCTTGTGTTATCATCATAACTTATAGAAATTTTAACAACTATTTGGCAGATAAATCTGTAGCCTGCAGAAGTCAAATATAGTTATAATCTTCACTTAATAAAAAGAAACAAATTTAGCTTAAAATTATAGGACAAAACATAATGTAATAAATAAGCAAAATCGTAAACATCCCGCGTTAAAGCTATAGGAATGTTGCCAAAACTGCAAAACAAAATTTGAGTTGTTGAAGAATAATTTTTAAAAAAGGATTTATTCGAAAAATAATCCCAATTACGTATCAAAGAACAAAAAACAGATAAATATGACAACCAATAAACATAACTATAGTAAAAATATGTAATAATCCGGAAAAAACTACGCGTAAAATATAAATTTTCGCATTCAGAGAGAGAATCATGACATCATATGACGTCACAACACCGAAAAATCATTTAAAAATTAAATTTAAAAAAATTTAGAGTGAATTTCGATATGTAAAGTACATAAAAAAACCTGGCCGGATTCAAATGCAATGCTATGTCAAAATTTCAGATAAATCGATGCAGAACTTTTTGAGTTATGCAAGCATACACAAACCAACATAACATTTATATATAGATAGATATAGTCGAAATTCTCTATCGAAGAGAGATGAACACTGAACAAGAGTAAAACTGAAAAAAATTGAAATCTCAAGACTACCAGACATTGAAGGATAAATGAGAAATTAAAAATATAATAGGGTTTAAAATTTAAAAAATGGATGCTACAGTATAATAAACATTGCTGACTTGGGTATATATATATATATATATATGACATGATTTGAAGTCAGAAACAGGCTTAGTTTTTAAAAAAGGAACTTTATTTGATCAAAGTTAGACATCATCTGACGCAAAAATGTAGAGAGAAAAAGAACGCCACCGAAAAATCTTAAGCCGGTTAAGCACTTAAAACACCGATCGCGGCGTTCATGAGTGCTCTTGAAAGTTAATGCTGACATACAGGGCTATTAAATGTAACGATCTGGAATTAAACATGTTTATTGGATAGGCCATATGTTCGGAAGAAATAAATGGGGTGATTAGTTTGATACTTCAAGAGGTGAGGAAAAAGATGAGTTAAGTGCTAGATAGAGAATTTAATTTTTAATCTAATTTAATTATCCTTACATTTGCCCCCCAATTTTAAAAGGGAGTCAGGGCGTCGTTTTTCTCTCTTTACAAACTTAACCAATTTTCAACATATGGAAAACAATACATAACATCATTTGGAAACGCATATATTACACCCAGTAGAAATATTTAAGTAAAAAGGAATACTAAAATGCTCTAAAATAAACGAAACTATAACAACAAACACAGTAATGACACTTCCAAAAAATTAATTGATAAAAATGAATTTCCGTACATATAACTGAAGATAAGCTTGTTCAAATCTATTCGACATCCAGAATAAGAGCTCGCGTTTCCTCCTATTCCTTCATAATAATAGATTTGTATTATAGCTAGCAGATAATGTTTTAAAAAAAATTTATATTGGAAAATAATATCATATCAAACAATAAGATAGTAGACATAAAAATACATGGTATCATACAAATATTAAAATACTAATTTTGTGTAAAAATCTACTCTGGCTCCATCGTAGTAATACCTTATAGTGTTACACAAAATGTTTTGCATACATGACATACATTTTTTAAAAAGATAAAAAAAATATAGATACTAATAAATTGAAATTATTAATAATATGAAAACGGTGTATAATAACTTATATGCACTATTCAACACAATAAACAATATTTTATTTCATATGCGTTATAAACTATAAGAATATAAAAGTATAAAAATGATAAGAATATAGGAATAAAAGAATATAAGAGTTATAAGATTAAAAGAGCTCTTTAAATAATTTGAGTGGGAAATGGGACTCTCTTCTATCATCACCTTTAGTATTTATGAAAAATTTCCACATATTCACTGTAACTTAACAATATCGCATACAATATTTTGAATCTCTCCGTAACCTTCTAAGTATTCGTTTCATAGACAAAATTCTTTACTTTCTCTTACACACATTCACTAATATAAACTGTATCACACTACTTATTTTAGAACACATCTCCCTGAGAAATCTGCGTGATCAAATCACAGATGTTCAGGGATGCTAATAAGAAAACAATATAAGAGGTGTACATATCAAACTAAACACGTTTGTCCTCTTAATGTTTCAAGACATACAAAATTATAATGATTGTATTCTCCCTTATCCACTGTAGAATATCCAAAAATAAGCTTCAAGTTATTAAATTAATTTTAAATTTAGATAAGAAGAAAATTTCGAGAAATAATGAATCCTGATATACGGCCAGTATATCAGAACACACAATTTCAAAATGAAAAAAAATTAAATGACATGCAATAAGGTTACTGCTGAATAAAATAATTAACAAAATAATAAAATTCAGTGGAGAAAAAAGAATGCAACGTGACTTTACTTTTTTTTTATATATAAAAATCAAAACCACGAGTATTAGTACATTAGTAAATTTTCTATAAAAACTTAATTTATATCTTTCAACTTTAAAACACCAATTTCTATCATAAATGTTAATTCATTCGACATCTTAAGATAAAATTATGAGAAGTATATTAAAATTTCTCAAAATTTTGTATGACGAAACCTATACACTTTGTTTTCTCAGTTAAAATATAAAGAATATCTAATTTAACATAACTATATTATAAAAATTAAATATCATATCATATCATATCTTCTTCTTCTTCTTAAAGTTCTGTTCAACACAAAACTCAGTCACTTCAAAGTTACAAAAATTGGAAATATATAATTTAACTGACCTCCGCTTCGTAGCGGCAGAAACCCTAGGTGAGCGGTAATCCAGATGTTGTAGTCAGTTGTGATTTGCACTAGTAAAATTTTATTTATTTATTTTTCTTTCGATGTTGGTACTTCAATATTGTAAATCGATAGTGGTAAAATTCACTGTATTACCATGCAGACTTTCATGCTAAGAAGATTTTTTTTATTTCTCTGGCGGAAGGCATTACATCTTTCTTCACGGGGATAGAGGATTCACACTTTTTTTTTCTTCGCCATTAGAACGTTCTTTCTTTCACTCACGGCACTCCGGTCCCTTTAGCGTAGAGAGAAATATCTTTCAACAAAGTCCTATAATCGTTATTTAGAGCACTTTCCTCGATGGTTGGTATATTTGGCGTTTCCTGCAAAGAGACGTACAGCGCAGTCGGAATCCCATAAAATTCTCCATAGCATTTGTTACGATAGTTGACGCTCGTTTTTTATTTAAAATTATTTTACTATTGAGATTAGTTTTACTTTAAGATTCGAAATTTATTCGCAGATAGAATCCTACCGGCTTTATTTCTGACATGATTTGAAGTCAGAAACAAAACTATTTTTAAAAAAGGAATTTTTATTTGATCAAAGTTGACATCATCTGACGAAAAAATGTAGAGAGAAAAGAACGCCACCGAAAAAATCTTAAGTGGGTTAAACACATAAAACCCCGGGATCATGGCGTTCATGAGTGCTCTTGAAAGTTAATGCTGACATAAGGGCTATTAAATGTAACGATCGGGAATTTAAACATGTTTATTGGTAGGCCATATGTTCGGAAAAGAAATAAATGGGTGATTAGTTTGATACTTCAAGAGGTGAGGAAAAAGATGAGTTAAGTGCTAGATAGAGAATTTAAATTTAATCTAATTTAATTATCTTTACACAATAATATATAATATATATATATATATATATATATATATATATATATATATATATATATATATATGTATACACTGTGCTGGCCACCGTAAATGCAATACCAAGAAAGACAAGAGATAGCACAACAAAATTTATTTTGTAGATAACATGATGACCAAGTATCAAATGATTAAATTTATAGACTTCTGTGAAGTGTGGCTCCTGCCAGAATCAGTAGCCAGAGTAGCCTCCATTGTTGGAGATCACCGCTGTCACACACCTCGGCATTGATTCAAAGAGACTTTGGATGCGTTCTTGGGGTACAGCAGACCAAGCAGTTTCCACACGCTACCGAAGTTGATCTGGTGTGGCAGCTGGGGGGTGTAATCTGGGTCAATCGTTGAGCAACCATGGACCACATGTTTTCTATAAGCGAAAGATCCGGAGAGCGAGCCGGCCAGGGAAGCAATTCAATCTGGTGATTGACGAAGAATCTTTGGACAATGCGTGACACATGTGGTCGCACATAATCCTGTTGAAATATGGCTGTGGCCAAGCCCTGAAGGTAAGGAAAAGGACAACTGGCTCCAACACCTCGGAGATGTAGCGCTGGCTGTTTAAAGTACCGGCAATGCGTACTAGAGGAGTGCGAGAGTGATATCCAATACCGCCCCGTACCATAATACCCGGTGGTGCATAACGCAGCTGTTCAGCATCCTCTCTCCACGGTGTCTCCAAACTCGAATCGGACCATCGTGGTGTTGCAGACGGATGCGTGACTCGTCAGTAAAGACAACTTCATTTCCTTCTGCCGCCCACATCCCTTCTTTCCACGCACCATTGGTGGCGGAGCGTGTGGTTCTGCGTCAAGGGTAGACCAAGCAATGGACGTCTTGCGACAGACCACTCTGCTTAAACGGCGTCGAATGGTACGTGCAGACCCCGAATGTTGCGTTACAGACTCAATGTTCTGTGCTATGGTTCATGATGTGACTGAGTGATCCGTCACTGCCATGCTCCCCAATTTGCCGTCCTCACGTGAAGTGGTGCACTGACGTAGATGCGATCGACCACGTCGGTCCGTCGTACCCTTCTGCATCCAACGGTCACATATTCGCATTACAGTTGTTTTGGGTTTTGTAACACGACATCGATTTCCCTGAAATATAATCCCCCAATCCGGTAGGCCACTATCCTTCCCCCTGTCGAACTCAAGAAAAAAGCGATAAATCGATGCAGAACTTTTGAGTTATGTGCAAGCATACCGTAAAACCAACATAACATTTATATATAGATAGAGCAGGGTCGAAATTCTATCGAAGAGAGATGAACACTGAACAAGAGTAAAACTGAAAAAATTGTACCCCACTACCACAGACATTGAAGGCTGATAAATGAGAATTAAAAATATAATAGGGTTTAAAAATTTAAAAAAAATGGATGCTACAGAGCACAAACATTGTTGACTTGGGTATATATATATATATATATATATATGACATGATTTGAAGTCAGAAAACAGGCTTAGTTTTTAAAAAAGGAACTTTATTTGATCAAAGACATCATCTGACGCAAAATGTAGGAGAGAAAAGAACGCCACCGAAAAAATCTTTGTTTGTTACACTTAAAACACCGATCGCGGCAAGCCATGAGTGCTCTTGAAAGTTAATGCTGACATACAGGGCTATTAAAATGTAACGATCTGAATTAAACATGTTTATTGATAGGCCATATGTTCGGAAGAAATAAATGGGGTGATTAGTTTGATAATTTCAAGAGGTGAGAAAAGATGAGTTAAGTGCTAGATAGAGAATTTAATTTTTAATCTTAATTTAATTATCCTTACTTGCCCTCCAATTTTTAAAAAAGGAGTCAGGGCGTCGTTTTTCTCTCTCTTTTACCAAACTTAACCAATTTTCAACATATGGAAAACAATACATAACATCATTTGGAAACGCATATATTATACCCAGTAGAAATATTTAAGTAAAAGGAATACTAAAAAATGCTCTAAAAATAAACGAAACTATAACAACAAACAAAGTAATGACACTTCCAAAAAATTAATTGATAAAATGAATTTCCGTACATATAACTGAAGATAAAGCTTGTTCAAATTCCATTCGACATCCAGAATAAGAGCTCGCGTTTCCTCCTATTCCTTCATAATAATAGATTTGTATTATAGCTAGCAGATAATAAGCTTTTAAAAATTTATATTGAAAATAATATCATATCAAAACAATAAGATAGTAGACATAAAAATACATGCATCATACAAATATTAAAATACTAATTTTGTAAAAATCTACTCTGGCGCTATCAATGTAGTAATACCTTTTATAGTGTTAAGCACAAAAAATGTTTTGCATACATGACATACATTTTTAAAAAGATAAAAAAATATAGATACTAATAAATTGAAATTATTAATAATATGAAAAACGGTGTACAATAACTTCATACCATTCAACACAATAAACAATATTTTATTTCATATGCGTTATAAAACTATGGGTGAACATAAAAAGTATAAAAAATGATAAGAATATAGGAATAAAAAGAATATAAGAGTTATAAGATTAAAAGAGCTCTTTAAATACCTCAGAGTCGGAAATGGACTCTCTTCTCTATCATCACCTTTAGTATTTATGTAAAATTTCCACAATATTCACTGTAACTTAACAATATCGCATACAATATTTTGAATCTCTCCGTAACCTTCTACACGTTTCCATAGACAAAATTTTACTTCTTACACACATTCACTAATATAAACTGTATCACACTACTTATTTTTAGAACACATCTCCTGAGAAATCTGCGTGATCAAATCACAGATGTTCAGGGATGCTAATAAGAAAACAATATATAAGAGGTGTACATATCAAACTAAATACGTTTGTCCTCTTAATGTTTCAAGACATATGCAAAATTATAATGATTGTATTCTCCTTTATATCCACTGTACAATATCCAAAAATAAGCTTCAAGTTATTAAATTAATTTTTAAATTTAGATAAGAAGAAAATTTCGAGAATAATGAATCCTGATATACGGCCGGCATATCAGAACACACTTCAAAATGGAAAAAAAATTAAATGACATGCACAAGGTTACTGCTGAATAAAATAATTACCAAAAAGCAATAAAATTCAGTGGAGAAAAAAGAATGCAACGTGACTTCATTTCTTTTTATATATAAAAATCAAAACCACGAGTATTAGTACATTAGTGTTAAATTTTCATAAAAACTTAATTTATATCTTTCAACTTTAAAACACCAATTTCTATCATAAATGTTAATTCATTCAATATCTTAAGATAAAAATTATGAGAAGTATATTAAAATGTACCTTTTGTATGACGAAACCTATACACTTTTGTTTTCAGTTAAAATATAAAGAATATCTTAATTTAACATAACTATATTATAAAAATTAAATATCATATCATATCATATCTTATTCTTCTTCTTAAAGTTCTTGTTCAACACAAAACCTAATACCAAAAGCTGGCAAAATTGGAAATATATAATTCTAAATGACCTCCGCTTCGTAGAAGCGGCAGAAACCCTAGGTGAGCGGTAATCCAGATGTTGTAGCTCGTGCCGTGATTTGCACTAGTAAAAATTTATTTATTTATTTTTCTTTCGATGTTGGTACTTCAATATTGTAAATCGATAGTGGTAAAATTCACTGTATTACCATGCAGACTTTCATGCTAAGAAGATTTTTTTTATTTCTCTGGCGGAAGGCATTACATCTTTCTTCACGGGGATAGAGGATTCACACTTTTTTTTTCTTCGCCATTAGAACGTTCTTCTTCGCACCACGGCACTCCGGTCCCTTTTAGCGTGAGAGAAATATCTTTCAACAAAAGTCCTATAATCGTTATTTAGAGCACTTTCCTCGATGGTTGGTATATTTGGCGTTTCCTGCAAAGAGACGTACAGCGCAGTCGGAACCTACATAAAATTTCCATAGCATTTGTTACGATAGTTGACGCTCGTTTTTTATTTAAAATTATTTTACTATTGAGATTAGTTTTACTTTAAGATTCGAAATTTATTCGCAGATAGAATCCTACCGGCTTTATTTCTGACATGATTTGAAGTCAGAAACAGACTTAGTTTTTTAAAAAAAAAAGAACTTTTAGACATATGACACTGACGCAAAAATGTAGAGAGAAAAAAAGAACGCCACCGAAAAAATCTTAAGTGGGTTAAACACATAAAACACCGATCATGGCGTTCATGAGTGCTCTTGAAAAGTTAATAATGCTGACATATAGGCTATTAAATGTAACGATCTGAATTAAACATGTTTATTGGCTAGGCCATATGTTCGGAAGAAAATAAATGGGTGATTAGTTTGATACTAAGAGGTGAGGAAAAAGATGAGTTAAGCAGATAGAGAATTTAAATTTAATCTAATTTAATTATATCTTTACACAATAATAATACATATATATATATATATATATATATATATATATATATATATATATATATATATATGTATACACTGTGCTGGCCACCGTAAATGCAATACCAAGAAAGTTATCAAGAGATAGCACAACAAAAATTTATTATTTTGTAGATAACATGATGACCAAGTATCAAATGATTAAATTTATAGACTTCTGTGAAGTGTGGCTCCCGCCAGAATCAGTAGCCAGAGTAGCCTCCATTGTTGAGATCACCGCCGTCACACACCTCGGCATTGATTCAAAAGAGACTTTGATGCGTTCTTGGGGTACAGCAGACCAAGCAGTTTCCACACGCTACCGAAGCTGATCTGGTGCGGCAGTTGGGGGTGTAATTCGGGTCAATCGTTGAGCAAACTATGGACCACATGTTTTCTATAAGCGAAAGATCCGGAGAGCGAGCCGGCCAGGGAAGCAATTCAATCTGGTGATTGACGAAGAATCTTGGACAATGCGTGACACATGTGGTCGCACATAATCCTGTTGAAATAGCGGTGGCTGTGGCCAAGCCCTGAAGGTATGAAAAGGACAACTGGCCCAACACTGGAGATGTAGCGCTGGCTGCTTCTAAAGTACCAAAATGCGTACTAGAGGAGTGCGAGAGTGATATCCAATACCGCCCCGTACCATAATACCCGGTGGTGCATAACGCAGCTGTTCAGCATCCTCTCTCCACGGTGTCTCCAAACTCGAATCGGACCATCGTGGTGTTGCAGACGGATGCGTGACTCGTCAGTAAAGACAACTTCATTTCCTTCTGCCGCCCACACATCCTTTCTTCTTTCCACGCACCATTGGTAAGTGTGAGCCGTGTGGTTCTGCGTCATGCAGACCAAGCAATGGACGTCTTGCTGACAGACCACTCTGCTGTAAACGGCGTCGAATGGTACGTGCAGACACTGAATGTTGCGTTACAGACTCAATGTTCTGTGCTATGGTTCATGATGTGACTGAGTGATCCGTCACTGCCATGCTCCCAATTTGCCTGTCCTCACGTGAAGTGGTGCACTGACGTAGATGCGATCGACCACGTCGGTCCGTCGTACCCTTCTGCATCCAACGGTCACATATTCGCATTACAGTTGTTTGGTTTCGTCCAACACGACTATCGATTTCCCTGAAATATAATCCACAATCTCTTGCAGGGCCACTATCCTTCCTCTGTCGAACTCGGATACTTGATCAAAAGCTGATCGCTGTTTTCTACGAGACATAACTGATCGTTTTTTGGAAAAACCACAAGAAAAACACAATTGCTGAACTTGAAATCGACTAAATCTCCAAGCCTTAAATAGTGCTTGAGATTTATACGCCACAGGAGCGCGTGATGTGTGTCTGTTGAAATTCTAATCATTTGCATATCTCACCCGCTAATTCATGTTGTAAATTTCATGTTATTTGCATGCTTCCTTCAGAGTGTTGCATTTAAGGTGGCCAGCAGTGTATATACCTAAGTCAGCAATGTTTCATTTGTAATGTCCAGGTAAAGCTAGGTATTCTAGTTTGGGGTGAGCGATTATTACTTGCCGGTAATATATATGTGTATATGTTAACGGCAAAAGTATGAAACTCGCGCCTAAGCATTATTGTATGTGAATGCCTCAAAACTAGCCGGCAATGTATGAAATATTCTTATTTCACACATTTCCTAGGTATATAGAATGCCTAATGAGAAACCGGCAAAGTATGAAATACATCTCCCATTCGTTTCGAATATTGTGTGGCAAGGCACGAGACTTTTAGCGCTTGTCTCAGTCTCAGAATTTGTCAGTTGCCCATTGTGATTTGTTCGGGAGTGTAAAAATACTCAATTTTACTTAAACTTGTTCAACAAAAAATTGTTTTTTTCCTGCCCTGCATGAAAATGGAGAAGCAAGCTGTAGTGTTGGATAAGGAATCCTGGTCTATAGCAGGGGCCGGCAACCTATAGCATACGGTACAATTTTTAGTGGCACTCAGCACTACTCAACAAATTTGTCAATTTTTGAATAAATGGAACTTCATAAATTTGTAATCGACCTTATTTGACAAACATCACCAGAATTATGGACAATTACAGAATTACGAAAAAATTTGAAAGATAACTCTAAAGATATTTATAGCTGTTTTGAAAGTTTTTGAATGTCATTGCTGGGGAGAGATTTAATTGTTTGAAGAGAGAAAATTGCACGTAATCTGCTTTTAGTTCTACATATCTAAGTAAAATACCTTTCTTCATATGAAATATAATTTCGAGTCTTCAAAGAAATCGTTTAACAACTGAATGTTTAGAATCATGTCAAAGTAAAGCCTACCAAAATTACACATTATTTTTTGCGATATGAAAGTGAAGTAGCAGTAAGTTAACATTAAAAATTTTTATTTAGCTGTACGAAGGAAAATGCTTTATATTTTACGTTGTTCTGTTTATTTTAAATATGTTTAGAAAACATAATATATGTACAATTTCGAGTTTTTTTTAAAAAAAATTTTGTTGAATGAGTAAGGAGTGAATACTAACGTCGAACTGTTCAGCTACACGAGGCTTTGGCGACGGACCCGTAATTTGAACCATGGTCAAGGACGAGGACGACACCTGAGCTGGCACCCTCCCCTTCTAACTACCGCACCACACCAACGGGAGGACGTTTGAGCTCTTACGTAGATTTGCGAATGCGTACTACCCCCTACGCGGTGGGTCTTTTGTGTTACTGAGCTGAAACTCATTATTTTTGTTGAAGAAAGTTATATTTTGTGCTGTTTATTTTATGTTAAGAAATATTTTTAATTGATACTAAAAATTAATGTATAAACTTATAATCCTTATATAATTGAATCCCTCTATTCCCTCTTATCTCTGCATACATTATCGCGGGAATAGAATTCTTTCAAAAATGCCCTACTGTGTGGCACGCTGAATCATAATTGGTAGATTGGTTTTTGACATGCCACAGATATAAGGTTGCCGACCCCTGGTCCATAGGCATGAATCAACTATTCGACGCCGAGCTGCCGAAAATTCGAGTTAAAGCTGCAAAAAAAAAGTATTTTTTTTTTAAACTGAAATTACTTACTAAAAGTTAATAACTGATGTTGTCTCAAAAAATGCCAAAATGACTACTAAAAAGGAACCCAGGGTCTATCGGTTGCTGAATAGCTATGATGTGATGTTTGAGGGAAATAAATGTAAACTCATGTAACCTGTTAAAGAAGGCGTCAGTACTATACAGAATGGTTCCCAAAAAACCGGTCCGTGGATCAAATAGTATCGATCCACTCAAGGAGTATTACATTATTTCCATTTTTTATATTTACTGGGGTGTATTTATCTAGTGTTAGTTTGACTTTCTCTCTCCATGGAAATTGTTGGGGTGAAGCGAGTGAACTATTTTTTCTGGCGGAAGGATAACTGTGTGACCCGCCCACGCGAGGTCTTCCCGCTTCAATCCCACGCATTCCTTCTACGGGTTTCACTAGCTGAACGGTCGCTAAAAGCTTTTTGGTCAGACTTGTTGTGTTGTTTCCGTGATCGTTATTTTCGTATTTGTATATAAATAAATGTGCTGTCCCGAGATACCTGAGTGGAAGTAATTTCACAAAAGAACAAGTGGTAGCAGAGCCTGGTTAGTCTGTGTGACGTGTTAGTTGACTTTGTGAACGTTTAAAGCTTTCTACCTACAATGGATAAAATAACGATCACGGAAACAGCACACAGCAAGTCTGACGAAAAGCACACAGCGACCGTTCAGCTAGTGAACCCCGTAGAAGGAATGCATGGGATTGAAGCGGGAAAATCTCGAGTGGGCGGGTCACACAGTTATCCTTCCGCCAGAAAAAATAGTTCACTCGCTTCACCCCAACAGAAATCACTTTATATTTCATGTAAAATCCCTTTATATTCATTTTGGAAAGCAACTATTGAATTTTATTCTGGCGCGTGTTTAAGTACAATTAAATTATTAAATCAAACAAGTCGACTGGTCAGTGGGGATAAAAAGGTTGGGAAGTACTTCTATACAGTATTACGTCGTAGATTCTGAGTTGTTTTATACGTACTTCATGAAATACTGCCATTGAACACGGAGGACATGATAGAATTCCTGAAAGAACTTTCAAACAAATACAAAAACGTTACACGATACTGAACTGTACATCTCACCTTTGTGAAACCTGGGCTGGGTAAAACAAACAGTGTGCTATTTAAAAAAAAAGCATTGTTGTGAAATTTTCAATTTTTTTTTTTGAATGCCAATATATTAGCACTTGTAACGAGGGGGAAATAGAATCTTTTCTATATCGACTTGAAACTTCTGAAGGAGTTTTAAAATAAGTATATAAAAACCGCAATTTACTTTTGTGCCCTAAGAACTTGCTTTGTAGAATTAAAGATATTCTTGACCATGAAATTCCTTCTGTAAGTTGCAATTGTCATTCCAAATGTTGTTGTGTTGACTCGTCAAATGTATGTGTAAAGTTAAAGTACCAAAATAAGAATGCGAAAAAAAATGTAATTCAAAATGACATTCAAGCTCACCATGCTGCAAATGTATGAAGTTACCTTTATTTGCAAATTTTGTTTTCCTATTGCAGCATACAAACAAGTAACTTTCTTTTTCCTTTATGTATTTTGAATACCTTACTGGCACTCTCTATTATTTCTTTGTCAGAATAACATTTATTTTGAAAATGCACGTCATGATATAATAGCCGTATCATGACTTTATTTCATGCTTGCTCAAACAGCTTTTGGTCATTCTATAGAATACTTAGGCATTCTATACAATGCTTAGGCAAAGTATGAAATAATTCTCATATTTCATACTTTGCCTAAAAAAGTCAGGCATTCTATAGAATGCTGGCATTTCATACTCTTTGCCGGTAACATATATATATATATATATATAATTCTCCTGTCACAGTGTTTGTTGCCAAACTCCTCCGAAACGGCTTACAGATTCTTATGAAATTTTGTGCGTGTATTCAGTAGGACTGAGAATAGGACGTAAACTATTTTTCATATACCCGAAAAAATAAGGTATCCACTTAAAATGGTTTTAGCGCCAAATCTCGGGATTTTGTCCTGCATTGTTGTAACACTGTTAGTTGTTACAATAATGACAAAAAGTTGGTCAAAAAATCGATTCTCAGCCAAACTGGAAATTCTCGTCGGCGCTTGTTCTCTGTTGACTGTATTACCTAAGTTTGTTTTAAAATAAATGCTTAACATGTGATTAACTTGGGAAATATATTGGTTAAAATCTCACTTCTACAATACTTTACATTTTTACAAAATTTCCATGATTTCTTTCTTGGCTTAAATTCTTAAAAAGCGATAAAACTATTTTTTCTGCCCAGATTGATACATTTTTTAACCTTTTCCAACACTCACCAAGTTAATTTGAAAACAAAATATTGTAAAAACTTAAAAAAAAAATTTGAATTTTGAATTTAAAAAAATCTGCTTTTCTTATACATAAAATATTTTAAAGAAGATATATTTTTCCATCTTGGGAGCCGAAATGCAATGAAAAGAATTGGAAAATCGCCAAATGCCACACAAGTACTATTAAAAGCTACCCCCACAGAACTCATAAGTTTGAGTGCTTATTGCGCACGTGCGGAAAAACAACTTACCGAGAATACGTAAGCAGATAAAAGAGTTTTCTGTCAGATAGAAGTGTTATCTTTTTGAATGTTTTTTTCTTTTATAATGAGTGTAAATAATGAATTCTTCAGTAATTTTCCTAATCCAACCTATTAGTTTGAATTTTAAGAAAGTATTCATTGTTCATGTATAAAATAATTAATACGGTCTTAGAGTTTTTTGTAATACATCGCAACTGATAGTTTTCTTTTAGGGAAATAATTTACTTAAAAACCTTAAAATATAGAAAAATGCTGCCATATTTTTATTAAATAGTACTATTTCCTTTTAAATCTTTTTTTATACAAGGAATGTAAACAAATTTTTAGGCTTTTCCCCCATGGTTCTTTTTTCATACTTACATATATTTAATCGAAACATCCAGATAAAAGCAGTTGTTTCATAGCTAACGGTAGACATTTTTTGATTCGTTATTTAAAGAAACTTGATATAAATTAATATATTTTTTTAAGAATTAAAGTTGTATTGCGTTTTATTTTTTATTACTAAATTAGTTATTTAATAATAAATTCGTGCATTGTCTGTTTTCTTGAGAACAAAACTGGATTAGCTTTGTAAAATTTGAAAAAAAAAAGATCTTAACACACACACACAAGTGCTGGCATCCAGAGAGAAAGGGAAAATTTCCATGGAGATAAAAGTTGCGCCCAAGGAAAAAGCCCGTGCAACGCCGAGCTAAGTGGCGAAAAAACAGACCCATCCGACGGGACAAAGACGTGAAAGAAACTTCGAAAAACAGTATTTAAATGATATTAGTATAGAAATCACACACACAAGCAGGAAGTGCTGACACTGAGAGGGGAAGAGGAATCTTCTAAGGCATAGAGCTGTACACTTGAAGAAGCCCGTGCAACGCCGGGCCATCCAGCTAGTATATAATATATATATATATATATATATATATATCGTGATCGAAATGTAAGTTTTTGTAAGATGAAGAACAAATCTGTACTTCTCTCAACTATATATGGTTGCTACAGTTCATTCTTTTTCAGATTTTCGAAATGGCAGGTGTAAATTACACTGGTGTACAAAACTTCAGCAACAATGTAAAAATTTAGCAGATAGCCATGAAATTGCAGAAAAGGAGGTCTAGATCAGTAGAGGGAACCCCTGTCAGTAGAAACGTCATGCGTATGCAAAAATATCGGGAAAAAAAACGTCAGAAGCGAGGGAGCGTACGCAAAAGGGGATGTCGGCCCCCTGCTCAACAGTAGAATGAAATGAAGGACGGAGACCACCACCATATTCTCTGAAAGGGCCAGTGAGTTTTTTCCCGTGAAATATGGCTGAAGAAATCATCTGGATGACTTACACGTGGAAAATGATGGGAAAGCTGGAGGAGGGGGTACTGTCACCGTGTAGCTGCAGAGTTCGGAATCAAAAAAAGGCGTTTCGCGCGTTTGGAAAGCGTTCCAAACCACAAGAAGCTGTTAAAAAGGGTTTGGGTTCCGCCCGAGGACGACAACGCGGGGGATGCCCGATATATCATCCGCAGGCGAAAAAGTTCGACAGCAGTCAGCAAGGTTGCTCAGAAACCTGTACAGCAAAGACGACAAGTGTAGGGTTTACTGTGGCCAGACCCCTTCCAAAAAGGCCGTTCACCCGCCGCCCAACGCTGCCCCCCGTTGAAAGATGGCCACCGAAGCCACCACAGGGACAGGGGCAAAAAAACTGAAAACGATCAAGGGAGTCTTGTTCTTTACGGATGGGGTGGGTTCAGTACCAGAAGCGATTCTCAACGCGTTTTATTTGGGGAGAGATCGGGACCCGGTTTTATCCCAGTAACATCAAGGAAAGACATCGTTACGGTGGTCCTGAGTTCTTTTTCGTGGCATTATGCCGGGAACCGGGGGAAATGAGCTTCCCATTTTCGACAGGGGTCTGTAAACGGGGATCGCAGGAGGAGGGACTTTTCCCCCCTCTGCATCTTTCCGAGGTGCCATTGGCCCAGACTTCATCTTTTTTGGGTGACAATGCACGCCACATCGCACTCTTTGCTGAGGAGCTGCTGGAAGTGAAGATATCCCTGAATGGATTGGCCAGCGTTCCCCGATTTAAACCCATCGAACATTTTGGGGTGCTTTGGGAGACGTATTGCCCCCCTCACATCATCCGAGTACAACCAACAACTCAACAGATGTTGATTGAGGAATGGGCACCCTACCTCAAGAAATTTGCACCAGCTGGTTCTGAGATGCGGGACGGGCAAAAACAACCATTGTAGTAAGGGGGGGGATATAAATATTAAGGAACATCTCTTTGTTGTTCTTCCTGGATAGACAATCATGAGTCACGATACATGCGTTCAAAAAGCTTGTTTTTTTTTGATTCCATACCGTATGCGTTGTATTCCCTTTTTTAGGGGTGCTTTCGTCATCCTTTACGTACATAAAATCTCCCCATTTCAGAATTTTATGTCTCGATGATTTTTCTTGAAGTTATGGAAAAACCCACCTGTTGCTTAAGTTTTGCACAAGTGTATATTAATCGAATAAAAGCTGCGGAGGGTTATTTCCGACGGACCTCGTAATTTTGAACCATGATCGGACGAGGACGAACATGGCCAGACACCAATGATTATTGAAAGGTTGGTTTGGTGAATTTTGAGGTTTAAAAAACTTTTTAAACAGGAAAGTCTTTTTTAAAATTTAAAAATATTCGAATCTTTTACACATTATTAAATAAAAGAGGTTCAGAAAAATATAAAAAAGTTTAAAATATAATAAAAATTTTAAAAAAATAAGCATATGAAAATTTATAACAAATATTAATATTTTTGGGCACGCTATTTTAAAATAGTAGCCTCTGAAGTATAAAACTTTTAAAATTACAGAATGCATCATACTTTTAAACCCTACCTAATTTTATTATTATATACCTTTTGTGTTTCAAAATATTTGTAAAATATTGCAATTTTTTAAATATTTTTAAAAATGTATTTTTTTATTTATTAAAAAAATGTAAGTTATTATTCTATTTATATAAAAATAGCTACAGTGTAATAAGAATACATTTAACTTTATAAATCAACTTATAGCTAGTAATTTAAGCCTTTCTATTTTAGAAAATAGCATGCGCGACGTAAAAACCCAGTAAAAAATTTCTTATAGAAAACTTTTTTTATTTTCATATGCTTACAGTTTTTAAAATTATGATTATATTTTAAATATTTTACATTTTCCTGAAACCCCATTCATTTATAGATAATATGTAAAAGATTCGAATTATTTAATTTAAATTTAAAAGAATTATACCTGTTTGAAAATTGTTTATATTTTCAGACCTCTAGAGAAATTTAACACCCCTGAGACCCCTTATAAACGTATCTTTTTTTAAATTAAAAAAAATTATGTTTGTATTTCCCTTAAAATAAATGTATAATATCCATTGTACAATGAAGATTGTTAAAATAAGCTAGAATTTAAATTACAGATTTTTAAAGTGTTTTAATAAGCTACTTGTATTTTACTTCGAAATACCTTTATTATTGTGTATCTGGTACTTGGAAATAAAGTCATATTACTAATTTAGCTAACTCTCAAGCTATACTATATATATATGATGAATCCTTTGCCCTTTAAATGTCTGTTGGAGTAAACATCCAGCCCAGCACCCCTCAATCTACCTCTCGCATATCTACTATTACCCCTTGCTTTGACCATGTACACGAACTTCACTCTCTCACGCTGCCGACACTTGTCACAGTCACACGCTCTAGTCATGGTTTGGAGTACAGTATGCCATTTATTGACTCATTGTAATAAACTAAAACACAATCAACGGTTGCGTTATTAATTAATCACAATCAATCACAAATACTGCTGTTAGAAACATCCCACAAATCATGGTATATATAAATAGTATATATATATACTAGCCGTTACCCGCTTGCTTCGCTGGGTATTTGATGATGTATAAATATATACTGTTAATTTATATATATATATATATGTGTGTGAATTATTGATATCTAAATCCTAGCATTAATTGTTTGATTGTATTAAGAAAAAAAGCATCATTGTGACTAAGCTCTTGATTTAAAAAAAGGACAGGACTTCTAAATAATAATATCTAAAATTGAAGTAGAATTATCTTTTACGCTACAGTAACCCCTCCCCATCACCACCACCAAGTCGATTTTCACAAAACCCATTTTTAATGGTTCTCTACTAAAAAAATAAACATGTTTGCCAAATTTAAAGTCTAAACCTAATATTTCAAAACGGAATTTTTATTTATTAATACACTCCGTAACCCCCTTTGCGAGTCGATTTCCATTTTACTTTAGTACGTCTACTAGTATTAAAATGAATATAATTATCTATAACAGAGGTCGCTAAAGTGGTGGTCCGTGGACTACTAGTCAGCAAAAAAATTTCGCTGGTCTCCAGAAAAATGGGGAATATACTTAATAATCACGTTAAGTTATGTTTTAAGGGAAGAAGTCAAGTTATCTTTCCAGGAACAAAATAATCCGAAATTGCAAAAATTCTTGTCCAACAATGAATGGCTAGCAAAGCTTGCATACCTGGCCAGAGGCGGCGCAAGGCGTGGGCGGTGTGGGCCACTGCACACGGCCTCGAGGTGCATAGGGCCCGCGCCTCAAAGCCGAAATAAATTAAACGAAAAGTAAGGAAAATCCAAAAGTGCACGCCACAGATTATTATATAATTAATAAATTGGAAAAGTCTCAACTCTATCTATTTTTCGCTATAAGATATCGAAAAATTGATATATATCGACTTTTTAAAAAAAGATATTCTTTTTAGCGATGCATGAAAGTATATGAATAAATATTTCGTGAAAATATTATTCCCCATTTTCTTTTTTTAAAAATTTCTCAAGTTTGTCGTTTCCGCTCATATTTCCGCTCATTCCGCGGTCTATTGACATCAGCTGGAGTTAATCTGCTATCGCGGGGAGCCCCGGTTAGAGACGGGGCATAGCTCGGGACTTCCCATCATTAGAAAGTCGATTAAAGTTTTTCATGCAGACGCAGTCTTGTTTATGTTTCTATATCATATTATAAATTTTAAAAATATTTGATGTGAGAATAAATAATAGTGATATTGGACATTTTTCATAATTTATCAATCATGCTCGGCTTAGGCACTAAGAGAGATAAAGAGAGAAAATGGGAATCTGATGCAGAAAAAAGAAAAAGAAAAGAGGAGAGTTGTACCCGACCAGGTTTAAAGTTCAGGTATGATGAAATTTCTCGGTCAGACTGAATCTGGCAGCACAGAATCAAATTAATGGGTTCCTTCGACTTCTCAACAACATTTATCTGTATCCGAGTCTCCGTTGAATTTGAAAGTTACTACAGATGCACTGACTATTGATACCGAACGACGAAAATCAGAAATAGAAATATTATCAAATGCTTGCCAATCATAATCTCACGCTGAGATTTCTGTGTTCACGTTGAGTAACATAAGTCACAATCAAGAAGAAGATATTGAGATTAGTCATTCACCTGTGAACAGAGATGCCAGGGACGTAGTGAAACAAGCATTTTCCAGTTTTGATTCGGGATTGTGTACATTTCCCATAACAGATGCTCATAAGTTCAAAGCGGTTCCACACAGCAGTTAAATAACAATGGTGAATATTATCCTAAAAATGGTGATCTCAGACACTTTTCAAATTTTCATTTCTCGAGAAAAATAAATAATGGGGAAACTCAACGTCGTCGCTAGTTGGTTTATTCAAGCTCTAAAAATAAAGATTTCTGTTTTGCATGCAGACTATTTGGCAATTCAGTAACTCAAATGGTACAAGAAGGGTGCTGTGATTGGAAACACTTAAGTAGTATTTTTCATGGGCATGAGAATACTTAAGTGTATATTGGCCAGTGGAGCACACAAGGAAGGGGGGTCCTGGGGGTCCGGAACCCCCAAACCCCTTTGATTTTTCCGATTGATTATAATGCTAAGTATATAGTACGTACAATTTAATTAGTATTTGTTATTAATAATCTTATTAATTAATGTTAATTGTTTATTCAATAATTAGGTTTTTTTCTGTGTTTTGTTCCCGAAAATCGACAAAATCAAAAGGAGCATGATACAAGAATGGTGAACTTTCGACCCCCCCCCCCTTGAAAAATTCCTGTGTGCGCTACTGATATTGGCCTATATGTTCCAATGGATAACATTAGAGGAAGGATAAAGCACGGAAAAACAGTAAATCGAGAAAACTAAAGGTGAATTCTTGGAATCTCAAAAACATTGGTACAATTTGTTTGAGAGATTAATTGATATCATAAATTTCTTAGCCTATCATAATCTGGCCCTTAGAGGTCACAGAGAATCTCTCAAAACTAACGAAGACACTAAAAATTCTCGAAACTTTATAAACTTATTTAAATTAATATCTAATACGATCCTGCGTAACGGGAACTCATAAATTGTATTGATAATAAACAACTTACACACCATTATCTAAGCCACGATATTCAAAATGAATTGATCACAATCATGTCAAACACAGTTACCAGTGAAGTGATTGGTAGGATAAAAGAGGCAAAATACATTATTCTTTGTTACTCGACTTCACTAGAGACTGTAGTAGAATTTAGAAAATGTCGGTAATCTTAAGATATTGTAGTGCATCAACTGGAAGTATGGAAGGAAACTTGATCGGATTTCTTGCTGTCACTGAAACGACTGGAGAATATTTGACCAATGCAATACTGGGAGAGGTAGAAAAAAATTGCTTAGATACTCAGAACTGTCGCGGACAAGTATACGACAATGGTGCAAATATGGTAGGCATAAATAGTGGAGCTAAAACTCGAATATTAAATATAAATCCCAGGGCATTTTTCACACCTTGCGGTTGTCATATGAAATCTGTTAATGGTAGACGAATCTAATTCGTCAGTGGCAACAAAAACAGTTTTTGGTTTTATTCAGAAAATTTTTGAAGTGATAACTTTTTTAGGCACGTTTTGCTGGAGAGTGAACTTGAATGATGCGTTTTAAAAAGCCAAGCATTGTTGTGTTCGGGTTTGTAACGTTCGTAACAATGGATCGGAATTTTCCGTAACAATGTAGTCCTTCAAGAATATTTTTAAGTATGAGAAAACACATTCTCAACAATTGGTATATGTGGCATTATCAAGAGTAACAAGTCTTGAAGGACTTTACATTATTACGGAAAATTCCGATCCCAAATTCTTCCATTGCCTAAGAGAATCTACATCTCTCAGAGATCTATAAAATGAATTTAAAAGGTTATCACAAAACAAGCTTAAAACAATCACAGATATCTTCATTTCCACAAAAAAGGGAAAATCAATATATTCTTTGAACTGTCAAAATTTACGTGCACGTACTTTGGATCTCGATGACAGTTTTACGCAACATGTAACTATATTACTTTTAACAGAAACTTGGATAAATAATGAAGAAAACATAGATGTTCCAAATTTTCATTGTATTGCTAAATTCCAAAGACACAATCACAGAGCTGGTGGAGTTGCTACTTATAAAAATAAGGGAGATACGACAATTTATGTCACTTAGGAAATGGATGTAGCATCAAATACTACTGAATCATTTGGGTTTAACCAGTCATGTATCGGAGAAATTTGTGCAGCGAAATGTAGAGCAGAAAATGGACAAATAATTCTAATGGTTACAATTTATATTTCACCAAATCAAAGTGTAGAGAAAATTATCGAATTCAATCACAAAAATTTAGTTGCCTACACTGAAGCCGGAACAACTCTTCTGAACAAATTGCCTATTATTTTAAGTGGGGATTTTAATGTAAATTTTTCAAAAGACAAATCAAAGCTTTTAGTAGATTTTTTAAAATCAAAATTCAATTTAATTATGTCAAATGATCCAAATGAAACCTCGACAAAGTACGTAACAACGCTTGACAAAGTTTTTTTGTTTTGTTTTTGATATTTGAATAATTTTGAATCTAAAGTATTTATAACCTATTTCAACTACCATAAACTTACATTGTTTTCTTCTTAGAATACAATTAGTTCACAAATATGATTGTATATTTCGCAAAAAAATATTACTTTAAGAGTACAGACATATGGATACATAATTTTAAATGACAATACTAATATTCCCTCGTGTTTTATTCACTTAACTAATCCCTGAAATAACATTACAAAATTTGAAGTTATTACTTCTATCGTGTGGTCATATAAGCACACACACTCTTTTTGCTATTTCATGTTCCAGCAAACGCTGGAAAATTATCAAAGATAAATTAAAGCTTACTATTAAGCTTTTATCAGACACAAGGTGGGAAAGCAAAATCTAGGCGGTGAAGGCCGCATTACTACAATTTGATCATATTATTGAATGCATAGAAACTATCCGACGCACTCAGTGATCGCGATTCCGTTTTAAATGAGATGTTCAGTTTGGAATTTATCGTATCATTACATGTATGGTATGAGTTATTAACACGTGTCAATACCATAAGCAAATTATGGCAATCTGTACAAGCACATTTATGCATTACTCTTGAACATTTGCGTACATTTTGTAGCTGGATCAAAGAGTATCGTCAAACTGGATTCGAAAAAAATGCTTGTCTGACGTTAGTAAGTTTTATTGAGAAAAGCAGTATGATTTGCCAAAAGATTTTAGAAATAAAAGGGTAACCGAAAAGAAAAGAATGTTTGATTATGAAGGCGGTGATCAAAATAAAGAGTCTGTCCAAAGCCGGTATGAACAGACTTTTTTAATACCATGATTGATTCTGTGATAAGCAATATGAAATCAAGATTCATGTCTTTAAATCACTATTTTGAAAATTTTGGTTTTCTCTTTGACTTAAACGTTAAAAAAGATTCCAAAAGAGCAAATACTGAAAAACTGTCAAGATTTACACAAGTAAGTGAGAGCAGTGACTTCCAACCTTACGAATAATATGAAGAATTACAAAATATGATCCGAAATTTACCCAACACCACATTATCGATGTGAAACATCCGCTCCAATATGTCATAGAGAACGATTTGAAAGAAATTTCCCCAAATATTTACATTGTCTTTCGAATTTTTTTAATAATACCTGTAAGTACCACTTTTTCTGAGGGGAACTGTTCAAAATCAAAACTGATAAAAAATTATGCAAGAAATACAATGGGTCAGGGAAAACTTTCAACTGGGGCAGTTTTATTTATTGCAGCAGATATAGCATCCACTATAAATTACGAACCAATCATTAAGAATTTCAGCAAAACTAAAAGTAGAAAATTTCTATTTCTTTAATTTTTTTTTTCACTATTGTTTAATATGCCAAATAAATATGAGTAAAAAGTTTGGTTTTTTTTCTTTATGAATAAAAATTGTTTTTTTATTTTATAAAACCTCTTTTTACGCCACCAGAGGTCCTCGCGAAATGTATTTTGCCCACATTAAGTTCAAGTCTCGCGCCGCCACTGTACCTGGCAGATATTTTTTCCCTGTTAAATGAACTAAACATATCCTTTCAAGGACAACTTATAGACATGTTCACACTATGAAGTAAAATGGATGCGTTTCAAAAGAAAATATTACTGTAGCAAACGCGGTTGGTCTAAAACGATCTGCAAATGTTTTATAATTTTTATGAATATATGAAAGAAAAGGCTTTTAACCGGCAAGCACTAACCCTAGTTAAAAATCACTTGAAGAGAATATTTGCTCGTTATTACCCAAGAAATAAAGATGGTAATATGTAGGTAATAGATCCGTTTACAGCGAAAATTCTGGATAATAATTTAAACATGCATTTAACAGAAAGCCTCTCATCGACCTATCGTCCGACAACTCTCAAATTTAAAAAAAATTTCATTCACCTTTATCAAGATCTCAGTTTTGGCTATTTACAAAAAGTGAATACCCTTTTCTTAGTGAACAGGCGATAAAAACTGTGATTCAATTCTTCACAACTTATTTATAAGAAACGGCCTTTTCATCTGTCATAGCCATCAAAACACGGTACTGATCTCAGCTTGAAATAAATGCAGTTCTCCGACTTGCAGTAACAACATTGGGACCAAATATCTATAATCCTATTTCAAGTAATCAGGAACATCCATCACACTAGGAATGTATAATGCTAAAAGCGTTGTTTTTGCAGTTTTTTTTGTTTATTTTATTATGGTTTATTAATAAAGCTTTCATAATTTGGTTACAATTAATAGTTTCATTTTGTTAAATAGGTATATTTTATGTGTTTTTAGATTAGAAATTTTTTCATAAATATATTTTTAACACTTAAAAAAATCCTATTAGTGGTCCGCGGGATTTAAATTATGAATTTATTGGTCCATGAGGTCAAAAAGTTTGGCGAGCGCTGATCTATAACGCCTCTTAAACCCCCGTAACGACACGTGAGAGTCGATTTTCGTAAAAAATATTTTGTAACTGATCTCTACTTCATGAAAGGAATCTGCTTCCTAAATTTCAGGACTGCACGTCTAATAGTGTAAAAATGGAAATAAATATCTGTAACGCCCCTTATTCCCCCGCAACGCCACTTTGAGGTCGATTTTCATAAAAACCATTTTGAAGCGAATCTCTACTCCATGAAAGGAATCTGCTTACTTAATTTCAAGACTGTGCGTCTAATAGTGTAAAAATGGAAATAAATATCTGTAACGCACCTTAATCCTCCTCTACGCCCCTTGGGGGTCGATTTTCACAAAATCTGTTCTTAGATAATCTCAACTCCATAAAAGGAACATGCCTACCAAGTTTCAAGTCTGTAGGTTTAATTGTGAGGTATCGTGAGATGAATGGGTGAGAAAGTAGCTTTTCTCCTTTATATACAGATTCTAGCTGGGATACCCGTTCTTCGCACGGGTGAATTGAAAAATTAAACAATGCAGACCGAAGGATAAAGAAGTTTTTGATGAGTTAATTTTACGTGAATTGTAAATTTAAAAAAAAAAAGCTTTTTGCATATCTTAGCTAAACAAAAAACCATGTTTGCTAAATTTTAAGCCTGTAGATATAATATCTGATAAAAAAGATTTTTTTTTATTTATAACGCCCCGTAACTCTCTTGTGGGTCGGTTTTTGAAAACACCTTCCTTCTGCTCAGCAAAAGTAACACATTCATTAGCGCACACAGGAATTTTTCAAGGGGGTCTGGGGTCGAAAGTTCACCGTTCTTGTATCATGCTCCTTTTGATTTTGTCGATTTTCGGAACTAAACACAGAAAAAAATTAATTATTGAATAAATAATTAGCATTAATTAATAAAATTAATCATTAATAGCAAATACATAATTAAATTTTACGTTCTATATACTTAGAATTATAATCAATCGGAAAAAAATCAAGGGCTTTAGGGGGGATCCGGATCCCCCCTTGTGTGCGCAACTGAACACATTGTTACAAATTTTGTGTAATAAACGCTTAAAAATAGTGTAAATAATTTGTATCTGGATGTGTAATACGTTAATATTACTTTCTGATGCATTCATTTTATGTTAAATAGCTTTTTTACCTGCGACTTCGTCCACGTGGAGAATTTAACAAAAAAGTGTTTATTCAATTCGCAGAGTTTACGAAAACTTAATAATTACGTATTCCACGTAAAGGAATACCTATGCTCAGTGGCGCACACAAGGGGTTCCTGGGGTCCGGACCCCCAAAGCCCTTGATATTTTTTCCGATTGATTATAATGCTAAGTATATAGTACGTAAAATTTAATTAAGTATTTGTTATTAATGATTAGTTTTATTAATTAATGCTAATTATTTATTCAATAATTAGTTTTTTACTGTGTTTTGTTCCCGAAAATCGACAAAATCAAAAGGAGCATGATACAAGAATGGTGAACTTTCGACCCCGGACCCCCGTTGAAAAATTCCTGTGTGCGCTACTGCCTATGCTATAAGTATAATGTCATTCTTCTACTTTGTGAATCCAAGTTTCTTTTTTGTGTTCTATTTTTCTTTCTTTGTTTTTTAATTTTTGCTTTTTTGTATTAAATTTATTGAACAATCTCTATATACAAAATTAAATTTAATGAAAAAATCTCTCTATATACAATATTAAATTTATCAAAGTAAATAAAAACTGATCTATTTTCATGAAGGAAAACCTAACGACGTTTAACACATTGATTTCTAATTATTACTTAACCTCTTCCAAGACCAGCATAAGGAGAAAAAAAACATTTCCCCAGGCCCACACGTTCCGAGAGTATACGCACGCACGGAACCGGGCGAATTTCTCAGTTAAGCCCAATTTCATCGGATATTGTTCAGTATTTCATTGGTTTTAATTTTATTTTCGCGGAACCCTAATTGTTTTCTAAAATAAAAGTAGCTTAAGTTACTCCTTGTAACTTTAGCTATCTGCCAGTGAAAGTTCCGTCAAAATCGATCCAACCGCTTCGGAGATTAGCCGAAACAGAGACAGACAAAAATTTTAAAAATTGATTTTTTGATATAAGTACCGGATATACTTTTAAATGCATCTAGTGAAAAGCTTTTAATTTCAAATTACAAACAGACACTTCAATTTTATTTATTTGTATAGATAAGCAGCGCCCCGCGGTTTCACCCACGTAGTTCCTGTTCCCGTAGGAATACGGGGATAAAATATACCCTATGTTACTCGCTCATAATGTAGCTTTCCATTGGTGAAAGAATTTTCAAAATCGGTCCAGCCGTTTCGGAGATTAGCTGGAACAAACAGATAGACAAAAAATTTTAAAAATTGATTTTTTGATATAAGTACAGCCTATAGTTTTAAATGCATTTAGTAAAAAGCTGTTAATTTGAAATTACAAACAGACACTTCACTTTTATTTATTTGTATATATATATATATACAGTCGGCCCCCAATTTAACAAATCTATGGGGACCGACCATTTTGTTCGTTAAATCGGGGTAATTCATTACATCGGGGTTGAAACAAAATACAATTTTTTTGCATTTACTCTTAGGAAATTTTATAATAAGCAATTACACAAAAAATATCCATAGTGAGAAATTACACGCTTTTTACTTAATAGCGAAAAATACTATAAGTGAATCATTACGCGCGCATTAGTTAATTATAATTTCTAAATAATGACTAATAGATGTTTGATATATAATCTTTTTGATACCCGACTCGAAAGAATTATTTTTTCGACTTTATGCAGAGAAGAAAATACTGCGTTCTTTGCATCCTGCTGCATGAGGTATTTTTTCACAGTTTCCAAACGTAAAGCATTAGAAAATGTAACAGTTTTGATAGAAATTTCATTATCTTCTGCATCAGAATCATTATTCATTGCCTCCGACAAATCAATAATTTCAACTTCAGTTTCTCCTATAGGCAGTCCGTCATTAAATGTAACATAATCGTCAAAATCTTAAAATATCTATTGCGTTGTGAAGTGGTATGAGATAAGAAAGGAATTTCCTGTTCTATTCAAAACTCCCACGAAAAATTGCACTCATGACTCATCTGCACCAGTAAAGTCTAATAATGGTCTGCACCCTCTCCTGACAAAATTTGTTGGTTACAAGAAAAAAATACTTCTTCTGTTCCGGACAAAAAGGATACCATTTTTTTTAAAAAAAAAATCCAATTTTTTATTAAAAAAATTTAAACTGTTGAAAGAATTCGTTAAATCGGGGATTATTATTCGTAAAATAGGGGGTTTGCCTTCATTTTCATCGAGGAAAGAGAAAAATTCGTTAAATAGGGGTTCGTTAAATCAGGGTCCGACTATGTATATATAATATTGAATCATTAAGCTTTCGATTGTATTCAAAAACATTTTTACAGCCCTCAAATAATGATTTAACAAAGATTTGAATTTCTAAAACGGAATATATTTATCCATAACACGCCCCCGTAACCCGTCTCAATTTCTTTAAAACCCACTTTTAGCGGATCTCTACTTAACAAAAAAAAACATGCTTACTAAATTTCAAGTTTGTTGATCTAATAGCTGAAAAACGGGAATTTTAACCTATAACACCCCCTCTTGGGGGTCGATTTCTTCAAAATCTATTCATAGTGAATCTTTACTCAACAAACACGGTTGTCAAATTTCAAGTCTATAGGTCTATTTGTTGGAAAAAAGGGAATTTTCTTATTTACAATTCCTTTACCCACACTTAGTGTCCATTACCCCCACCCCCCACCCTTAGATAACCTGTTCTTAAATGTCGCCAAATCAAAAGATATCCAAAGCAGTAATCGTTTTCTAAACATGAGCGAGAACGGTTTTCCATTATTGGCATTTGGCGACTTCGCACATACACACAAAAACTCTTCCTTCAGCAAGGGTGTTTAGAAAAAAAATCCATTAAAAATAAATATAAAAAAATTTTGCTTACGGCTCTTTTGAAACATCAGTGAAGCATTCTGCAAAATTTTCGAATGATACGATCAAAGGTGTAGATGTGAGTGAGTCCAAATAAATATACAAACATTCAAATTTATATACAAGATAAAACATAGTTTATTGCCAAATATATACTACATATACAACACTTTTGGGTGTATAAAATAACCTGAATTCATCAAGGGCTAAAACACAATGTCATAAACACAATAACAGAATGATTAAAAAATTTTACATAATTATGTAAATTAATTGAAATACTCAAGAAATGTGAAGAAAAAGTGTTGAAAAAAATACTCATTAATCAATTCTCCAAATCAAAAAGAACAAATTTGATTGGTGTCTTTAAAATTGGTGCAAGTAGAAATTCAATTCTAGCTTTGATGGAAAATAAGCATATTTCAATACAATTTTTTACTTCATTTCAGATTTGAATAACTCTTACATTCATCTCTGAGAATATTTCTTGATTTTTTTTACGAAGTACATAACATAAATAAGAAACCTTTTACTCCATGACCAAAAACTATTTAGACCGAAACGTTTTATAAAACAAAATTTTTCATAATTGAAAAATTTATTTACTACTTTATATACTTGAAAAGTGGCTGCTAAGATAAACTTAATCAAAGCATTTTTTTAAAAAAATACATTCCTTTTTTCAAATTTTTTCAACACTTTTCTAGTAAATCATGGATCAAAAAATAAATTAATAATAACACATGAATACATATATTACTAAACAAGAAATAAAAAGATGACAGTTCATTAACACATTGCACAATACATATGTTTATACCAAAGATGTGTAGTGTTGATGATGAGATATTTGACATAAATATATATATAAAAAAAATGAAAGACCTATGCAGAAAATGTTGACAGTTCATATAATAATCTTAAAACAGCAAATGGGCTGTTTAATATCAATATCTCTAAGAAACCAAGCGTGCACACATTTGAAAGTTATAATGTGCTTAAATAAAACTTAATGAAAATAATAAAACAAAACACACATAAACAATGGCACATGCAATCCACTTTAAAATGTAAGATAATATACACATGACATAGGAACACTAAAAAAACTTGGAAAATTAAACTCAAAATATTAGTAGAACAAACAAAATTATAAATTGTGAAAGACAAATATATATATATATATATGTGTTTCATTTTCAACATTTTACACAATCATCATAGCTAAGGAATATAATTGTTGTGATACTGATTAGTATCAAATATGTACTTTTAACAGTAATATACTTATATAAAATAAAACACTATTTCAACACAATACACAAGAAATTGAATAAAATAACAAATTGTTTTTAAAATTTTATATTGAAATGTTATTCATAAACAAAATTTTCAGTATGTATTTTACCAACTTCAGAAGGTCTTGACAGAACACCTTACAAAGATTCATCATCAATATAACTAAAAAAAATAAATAATGGCACACTTGCAATCAGAACATAATGTGTTACTTAGGTGTAAATATGTTTCCATTTGGCTAAGTATATGGCACTTCCTGAAAGATTTCCCTCCTGTGATTTAGAGAATTTTTTTAAAATTTAAAGCAAATAGTATTTTATTAAAAAACAAAATATTTTATCACTTACTCTTAATTATCCATGAATTAATAATTAGATCAGTTTACCTAATTCATCATGATATCATTCTGCATATAACATTGTTAAAATTAGTAAATTAATTGATTACAACCATTAGAAATTAAAATTTAAAAGTCCTTACATTCTATTTAAATTTGTATATTTTGAAAAATATATGTGGCACAATAAACCAAATACAATTTTAAAACCACATTTTTTAACAACATGCATGTAGAATTAACTATCTAGCATGCTATTTTTACACATATATACATCCTTCAATAATATGTACCTTTAAACAATAATAGAGCATTTATTAAGTGAAATGTTTAATGGTTGAAATTGTTTATATTATCTTTAAGGATTTATAAATATATAATCCATAACAGTAATAATTATATATATATATATATATAATGATGGAATATGTAACAAATTACTGTGCAGTAATCATGCAATAAACAAATTAATGTGTTTTAGTTAATGCCAAACTACATAATATTAGACTAAAAACAAAATAATTTTTATTTAATGTAAAAAAGGCAATTTAAAAATTTATTCCCATTGAGTAGTGCTAAATTACGCAATCCATAAACAGATCCAAATAATAAGAAGTCATAAGCATTCAATCATTTTTATCAATTTGAACATATTAAAAATGTAAAGAATATAAAAAGAGATTACAAAATGTTAAATACTTTTTCTAGAGATTGCCTACAAGATTGCATCATCCTACTTTAATGATTTACTACCTTATCAATGCACCATGTTTGAAAAATAAGAAGAGTCACACATGTGCCTTTTTTTTATCCTTGTAAAAATCAAATTTATAAAGTTTATACATATGAAAATTAAATATAACTGATAAATCAGGAAAGTACAATTGATATTACAAGAACATTGAAGTATTTGATATTACAATATAAAATAAGAATCCTGATGTAAATTAGCAGTGAAATTAAAGATGAAAAAGAAAAGAAAAGTAAGAAACATATTTAAAATAAAGTTTCTTCAGCAACTAAATGATAAATATAACTTTCTTTATTAATATTTTCGCATCTTATATTTTTATTTGAAAAAAAAAAGAAAACTGTAACTTCAAAAATAAAAGAAATAATCTTTTGAATTAACTGAAAATTGTAGGTTTCTAAGAAATAATTCTAGCAACAAATGCTTTATTTTCAGAAGCATAATACACACACACACACAAAAAAAATTGAATCTCATTTTTTGAAGTTAATGAATATAAAAACTTAGGATTTATATATGTACTGAATTGATTTATGAGGTTATATGGGATATGGAGCAACAAAGGGTAGTTTTTATCCCATTTTAACTGAAATAATGTAGAAATATATTAGCATCAATATATGATTATTTTCAAAAAATACATGACAGTTAACTGTGTGACCTTACAATGATAAAATAAACAAAACTGAAAGCACAATGAGATCTTATATTAACTTCTCCTCAATCAGAGAACGAATTTCTTTAGCGGTACTGTAGCAAGGTAATCCAATGATATTGCAATAATCGCCATATATGCGTTCAACAAAGGTACAGCCAAGTTCTTGAATGGAATATCCACCAGTTTTGTATCTAAGGAAGGGGAATAATGCACATATTAATTCCCTAATTTTTAATAAAAACAATAGAAGCTTGTCTTAGAAATAAAAAAAAAATAAATCAAATAATCATTTGTGGGTAAAAATAGTAGGAAGTTAAGAGAACATACACACATAAACTCTAGAAAATAATTCACAATTTTAGAATTACTTCTCAACAATATAAACCTGAATGTCCAAAAATGCACCTAAGCACAGCTTCAATGGAGTATTTGCGCATACAGCAGGCGCCAATCGGGTAATCACGTGATTCCGGCTGCAATATCCCCATGTGTTTATTCATAACATGGGTTTTCCTATATCTTTGTTGATGACATTCTTGTGTCTTAATTTTATCTAATTAAAAAAATATGATATCATTGTATTTTTTGCATTATTCTAGTATATATATTTGTTAGGAAATATTTTTAACAACTCTTTTGTATAATTTTTGTTTTATTCTAAATTTATCTAATTAGGTATTCGTCTGCTTCATTAATATTATCTGGTTAGTGTTAGCTGGGATATATTTATTTATAGTTCTTGATGCACTTAGATATAGCTCTTAATTATTTTAGTTATTAATTAATTTTGTTCTTTTTTTATTTCATATTTTTGTCACAAGAATGGCTCACAGTATAGGTTCGAAACCGTTTCTTTTAAAAAACTTCAACTTGCAGGAAATATTATATTATAGTACGAAGTTTTCCAGTGCCACTGGAAATCGAAGTGTTATTTAGAGATGAAAAGTAACAATTTTCTATAAAATATATTATATTTACATCAAGTTTGCCTACCTAAACTTTAAGTTCAAATGAATATTTTATTTAATTGTCGATCAGTTATTTGATGAAAATGAATTTCATTTTTACAATATGTTGCATATAATACTTTACAATATTATGAAGCATTTGAAGATGTTTGAAATTATTCTAATAAAATAACATTCTCCATCTTTGTCTGATTTACTTACTAATTATCCTTTAAAAGTGTTTCGAAATTTTTTTAGAAATGACTTAAGATAATAAAAGAAAATACTATTTCACTATTAAGTTTAAAAAATTACTTATATTAATGCATAATTTATAGGAATTCTTAAATTTAATGTGATTATCCATTATTACAAGTTATTGAATTATGTATAAAGTACATAATAAGGGCCGGCCTTCTGGGGGAGAGCAGGGGGGCCCCAGCATGATCAAAAACTAAAATGCATTCTTTCACATGAAAACTAGACCTTTCTTTACAAAATATAAATTTTACCGTAAACATTGTTATTGTAGGTCTCTGAATTGCAACAATCTGCAGACTTGACTGATTCGCAAAATGAGGCATATAATAACAGGTATCAAATTCTGAACTCTACACATCAGATAACATTAAGAAGGGGATGTTAAAATGTTATGTTCCCCATTAATTTAAGCCATGTAGTATGAAATCAAGAACCAATTAATCGGCTCGTCTACGTTTCAGTAAATAAAATAAAATGTGGAACGCATACATATGATGCGTCAACATAGGGCAATAAATGAATATTATTCACCGCCTCTATAATAAGAATGAGGCATTTTGCAAGATTGACAGGAGGCTATAATGGGTGTTCTGTTTGCGATGTGCAATTATTGATGAAACAAAGTTTATATAAATAAGGAAATGTAACAACTCATATTGATATTTCAAAGAGTACATGTGATTCTATTTTTAGCATTTCATAATCTCCCCCTTTGTGGATACCATGAAATAATAGGAACAACTAATAAAGGAAATTTTTTCTGTTTAAAAGAATTATGAAATAAATATGATACTGTGTAAATATATCATGTCAACAAAATAAAAAAAAAACTCTTGAAGTAGAATTGTGCATCACTTAGCATGTTATAAAAAACCCCTGGTAGATGGATTTAGGTGTTACTTCTATAACACTGCAATATTGATACAGTTATTGCGCAAATAGAACATAGATTTAAGGCGTATAACAAATATTAATTCCGATTTCAAAACCTGAGAATCGCATGAATTAGCAAAAAAAAAAAAAAAAAAATTCCAAGACTTTTGCAAAGTTTTACAAAAAAAGATGTAGATAAAATCAGTTAAAAACAGAATTTGATTTTGAATACAAATAACACACGATACATACCAAATAGTTATAATGAGTTATTTCTACACACACACACACATGTATTAACTGTTTTAATACTTTTATTTTAAGTTGCAGCTACTATAGCAAATCCTGAGAGCTGTTTCAGCTTATTAAAATTAATAAAAAGTTACATTCAATCATGCATGTGTACAGAAAGCTTAAATGCACTTGCAATATAAAGCATCGAAAAAAAAAAGTGCAAAAAAGTTAATTTTTCTGAAAATAACACGCAATAAATAAGCATGGGTATGCGACACTTGGATCACAAATTAAAATTAATGCGAGTATGAACTATATTAAAAACGTACATTACAATTTTTAATAACACATTCAATATTTTTTTTTCTTCATATAAAGTGCCTATAACATGTAGATATTTTTTAAAATTGTACAATATTAAGGGAATGTATCATTAGAAAAGGTGCAATAATTATCAGAAATGCTATTTAATTATCCTCAGTTTTAAATATATTTTTCTTATTGAATTACATGTGATTTATCTATAAATAGATGGTTTCGAAATACTCGTAAAAAAGTTTACTTGTTTAAACCATTGTTTATCTCATATTAGAGAGTTAATATGAAAGTTTTTGATTAATAAATAGTTATGCATTGATGAAAACGAATTTTATTTTTACAGCACAATGAATTGCAAATTAGATTCAAAAAATACAATTCATATATATAAATAAATAGTCGCATAAAATATCTATTCCCAATTAAATTAAAAATGTATTTGATGTAGACAAAACAGATATTTTTAAACAATTTAAATGATGAATAATACTATTTAAAAATATGTGAATTTAAAACAAAAAATCACAAGATTGTTGCATTGGACATTCCACAAACTTTTCAGGTTATAAAAGTAACTCAATATATTTCAGCCGCAGCATTGAAAAGAAAGAATTTTCAAAACAAGAAAAAATGTACAACTAGACCTAACAAATAATTTCCAGTAATTGAGTTGTTTTTGTTTTTTAAATTGGCATAAGTCACTTTGTTTTTAAAGCTAAAAAGTACCCTTTTTTTAAAAAAATCCATATGCAGCACAGTATGTCATTTCTGAACGTAAAAAAAAGAATAATTAACTATACGAGTTTAAGAGCAAAATAGTCGTAAACAAATGGTGCCGTATGCACGTGCGCAAGAGCTCACAGGAATCATGTGATCGTGACGTCACATGAATTTAGTCCATTGCAAACTGTCATCTTATTTGACATGTGTAAGATACCTTGAATATATCAATAGATAGAACAAACAATGCAATAGTCACTAACATAGTCAAACTTCAAATTAAATAAAATGCAAAACATTTTTATTTATACAACAGTTTCTATAAAAATTCATTGAGAACATAACTATTCATTCAAATTATTTACAAAAAATTTTGATGTCACTTTGGTCATCAAACTTTGCCATTTCTTTGTAAAAGTACAAAAATTTATTACTTGGAAACTATAGGTGTGAAACATTTGTACTTATTTGAAGTTTTCAGGATTTATTTTAACACTACAAGTTTATAAGATCATGAACATTGAAAAAAAATTTTGCTACCCACTGTAGCAAGTTCACAAAGGGTTATAATCATTTATACATCAATTAAAATTTGTAAACTGAAAATTAAATAGAAGCATCAATTTGCAAGTAAAACTTTTGTTTTAAATTTCATTTTCAGCAATAAAATAAAAAAACGAAGCAAAAAACCGTTTCATAATAAAACGAAGAATGTTTATCATCTTGAATTCAGATCAGTAAAAATAAAAAGAATAGAGAGAGAGAGGGAAAATCATTAAAATTAAATGCTTGGAATAAAAAAAGAAATGAGAAACAGGAAGTAGGAGGGAATGAGATTTAGATTTTATAAATGGTGTTTAACAGAAAAACTTCAAATGATTCACCTTACTAACTTTGGAACACCAGTTTCAAATTTTTGAAAACTATTTTGAAAGCAACTGTAAGACAATGTTTTTAATATACAAAATACTGTATAAAAGAGAGTACTATGCAAATATACAAAAAATACATTTTTAGCAAGAAAATGATAAATGATTTTTTATCATAACCTGCAACGTGTGGCGTGCCTCGGCACCCACCTAATTCCTCGTAACTGGAACCAACCGGCGAGAGGAGAAGTGAACTGATATGAACGGACACTTGCTCTAACTTCTCTCTATCTCGCACGAGGAAAGACGTGCTTTTCCCTTTATTCAATTTCCATGTTTCAACCTAAGTAATTAGTAATTCTTATAATATTCTATAATGCTGTAAATTAAAAATATGTTTAACCTTTTTTATCATTCATTTTTACTATTTATATGGCATGGAATAAACCTTAAATATATTCTCACTTCACGCCATAATTGGTGACCTGAACACACGTGAACGCAACCCTTTAACATCCAGTTCATTTTAAAGAGATAATAACGTTAACTTTTTAATTTTCCAATTTTAATCTCTCATCCTCTGATTCTTCCCACCATCAATTTATAATCATTTCATGCCTGAGCTGTCGCCGGAAAAACAGTAAGTTTTTTTACTTTTCTTTTTCATTTATGCGTGTTGTATGTTTTTTCAAAAATTTCTGTTGCACTCACGTTAAACATACGCCGAATAATTTTTTTCTTTCTAAAACTGTTTGCCCATTTCGCGAAGAAATAATTTTTTGTGTATCGCATGCATGTAAAATTTTTAATCCTGTATTCATATTTTATGCAAATTTCATTTTCCTAACGTTTGTTTTTCAACGTAAAATATACTTATGTAAAAAGATTTTTATTTACCTTCCAACATGCCTAATGAATGTGATAGTAACCAGATATCCCACGGGGCAGCCAAACCACCACCTTTTTGGAAACATAACCCTGCGCTATGGTTTGTGCGATTAGAGGCGCAGTTCGATTTAGGCAAAATTTTAAATGATACCACTAAATTTAATTATGTTCTGTCTGCTGTTGAGTCGGACATTTTAAATTCTGTTAGCGACTTGGTTCTAAAACCACCTGAAAACGGAAAGTACGAAGCTTTAAAAAAGCGTTTAATCGCAGTACATTCAGAAAGTGAGGATTCTAAAATTCGAACTCTCCTCCAGGGTTTAGAATTAGGGGACCAACGGCCATCACAGCTCCTTACGCGCATGCGTTCCCTCGCAGGCAATAATGTTGGCGAGCCACTCTTGAAATCGCTGTGGCTCGGACGTTTCTCACGCAAACAATTCTTGCTGCTCTCAACGAAAACTTAGATCAGCTAGCTACTGTTGCTGATAAAATCAATGACCTGACTTTTTCCCAAGGAATTAATTCAGTTGCAGCAACATCTGACAAAAAAACTGCACAATTAGAACAAGTTGATCCACTTA
>BMAV01004512.1:150550-163202 GCA_019973955.1 Trichonephila inaurata madagascariensis | reverse complement strand
GGTCCTGCTGGGTCTGCGAGCGTGCATCAAGGAGGACCTCAATGCATCCTGCGCCGAAATGGTATTTGGAAAAACCATTGTGCTTCCAGGAGAATTCTTTGAACCTTCAAGTCAGACCCCAACTGATCCCTCTGAGTTTCTCTTAAGGCTGAGAGAAACATTCTGGACTCTTAAGCCAACCCCTGCTTCTTGTCATTCATCTACCTCATGTTTCGTGCACACAGCCCTCAAAACCTGCTCTCATGTCTTTGTTAGGGTCGAGGGATTGAAACCATCATTGACAGCACCCTGTCAAGGACCATTTGAAGTTTTGAGTAGGACCGACAAGCACTTTACAATCAAAATAAATGACAGGACCTCCACGATCAGCATTTTCTGTGTTGAATGACACAAACTCAACAAAGGAGCCCTTTCAGTACAGAAAAGTAACCATCCGGTTGTACTTCCTCCTAGACTTGATCAAAATGTGCAAAAACCAGCGACGACTCGCTCTGGTAGAAAGGTCAGATTCAACCCGAAGTACTTGTGAATTTTCATAGACTGTGAATCAAAGGACTTTTCATCATATGAAAAACTCTTTAAGAATTTCGTACCTTCGGTACTTGGGGGGGGGGGGGGCGTACGGTGGCGTGCCTCGGCACCCACCTAATTCCTCTTAACTGGAACCAACCGGCGAGAGGAGAAGTGAACTGATATGAACGGACACTTGCTCTAACTTCTCTCTATCTCGCACAAGGAAAGACGTGCTTTTCCCTTTATTCAATTTCCATGTTTCAACCTAAGTAATTAGTAATTCTTATAATATTCTATAATGCTGTAAATTAAAAATATGTTTAACCTTTTTTATCATTCATTTTTATTATTTATATGGCATGAAATAAATCTTAAATATATTCTCACTTCACGCCATACAACGGAATTGTTTGTAATATATCATGTTAGTAATTTAAAAGTAAATGTCCTTAACTGCTTAATGACTCGATTCCTAGAGAAGCAGTAATGTTCTGAGTTATTTAATACATAAAATCTCTACCGAAAACAATATAAATATGTGTCACTTACCTCTCTCTCTTTCCAATTGAAAGTAATTTCTTCCCTGAATGTATATTTATAGAATTGATCTAAACAGTTTCAATAATAATACTGAAATAATAATAATAAGCCAAAAGCACTTAATTTGCTTGTCTCAATACTTTTGTAACTCTATACAAAAATTTTAAAGGAAATCTAAAGGCAGGAACGGCTCTAGCAGTTTTCCCGCCCCGGACAAAAATGGAAAATGTCGCCCCTCTTCCCAAAGCAAAAATTTATAATATATATATATATATATATATATAGGCTATAATTCTCTACAAACAAGAGATAACATCCAAACAATATAATATATAATATATATATATATATATATATAAAAATTTTTACGTATTGATAAACGAAGCAGTTCAGATATTAAATTCCCTATCTAGTAATTCACTTTTATATTACCTCCTCACCTCTTCAAGTATCAAACTAATGACCCATTTATTTCTTCCGAACATATGGCCTAGCCAATAAACATGTCTAATTCCAGATCGTTATATTTAATAGCCCTATATGTCAGCATTAACTTTCAAGAGCAGCCATGGATGCCGCGATCGGTGTTTTAAGTGTTTAACCCACTTAAGATATTCGGTGGCGTTCTTTTTTCTCTCTACTTTTTGAGTCAGATGATGTCTAACTTTGATCAAATAAAGACTTTTATATTAAAACTAAGTCTGTTTCTGACTCTAAAATCATGTCATATATATATATATATATTAATTATAAATTTTTAATTAATAAATTGAATATATATAATCCTAATGTCCTAAAATATGCAAAATAATTCTAAATTAAGAACATAATTACTCGTTATGATTCACTGGCTAGTACTGAGTGGGTCCTGTATCCAAATTCCTTGGGGACTTTTTTTTTTTTGAGGGGGGCGTATCATTGACACGGCGATAGCTACGCCTCTGTTATAATTTCAAACGAGTAAAATGTAAGAAAAGAAATAGCTCGTTTCTGCTGGCCAATTTCTTCGAAAATGAGTCTACTGTTGGTGGGGATCACAAGCGCTTTTATTTTAACTTATAGAAACTACACTCAAGACTTCGATAAAACATCTCCTATGACTATCTACTAAAAACTCTTATTACCTATGTCCCCTTTAGAAAAGCTGGCACCGGACATTGTATGGATGAAAGGAATGTCCGATGTGACCCCACTCCGGGATGGGGAGAAAGTTACTAATGAAAGTTGTGTAAGCATATCAACTTTCATAATTTAAGATATACTCCCGCCTCAAACGCTTTAAGTTTCAATGTAAAATAAAACGGACATTAAACATACTGAGTACAAAATAAGGAAATACGTTAAATGTAATACCAAATTCTCACCCAATAATATTTCAGAAATTATATCAAATTTTTTTGTAATATAAAAAAATATTATCTAAATTTGATCCAAATGCCGCCCTTAAAATTTGCCGCCCCGGGCAGGGGTCCGGTTTGTCCGGCCCTACAGCCGCCCCTGCTATAAAGGTCTTAATTAATTTAAATAAGCAGACAAAAAAAAAAGAAGAGAGAGAATAAATATGTATACAAACAAACATATAAATAACAATATGAAAAGTATGAAAAATTAACCAAATAGCTGTTTGCTAATGAATTTTCCTTATTAAAGGAGAAAATGGAAAATTAAAAATAGAAACTGAAAAGAATAGTACTAATATAGTATGAGAAATAAATAAACAAAATAGGTTATAATGGAGCCAAACAATTATGAAATTAAGAACATCTGAGCAAAATAAAGTCATGAAGACAAAATGAATACTAACCCCTTAACTGATTAGCTTGTATGCTATACCTGCACACTTCCGAGACACAATTTATTTGCCCACAAAATGTAAACACACTAGAATAGTTTTCCTCTTATATGTTTATATAATTCTTGTTTATTCCAAATTTTGAAAAGATGTGGCAAAAGAAGTCCAAGAATGCACACACACATTATATCACTATTCTAGCACTTATTCCAGAATGTTTTGGGAGAATAATTTTGCATGGAACATATAGAGAAAGTTTTTTAGAAACTTAAAGTACATGGGAAATTTTAGGGGTGAAATTTTATGCTGTACTAAGTTAATAAATAATAATGAAAAATTGCAATACTACATCGAATCTCTCTCAAAAATTAATCTACGGGGAAATAAGAAAAGGATAGATTTGTAGGGAAAAAACTGAATAAGTAAATTCTGAGATTAAGTAAATTGTAGATTGTTATAGATACATCTTAGATTGGCTGATGGGACAACATGCTTCTAATAAATGAAAGGATGCCCCAGACTTCAACTAAATCCACTTCATCTCATGGAAAGACATTTTTTTAGAAGTGATTCAAGCAATTGACAAGAAAATGAGACCTGAAAGGCAGTATTATGTGTGTTGTCTTAGAAAGAATGATTCTGAAAATGGATCCAAAAGAGAAACCAGATATCACTACCCAGACTGTGATGTTGGGCTGTCACACACCTTGCTTCAAATTATATCATAGAAAAACAGACCTCCTATAAGTAAGAAATTGTATAAAAGTGTAAAATTTCAAATAATAATTTTTTTCCAAACTAAAATTTCTGTATATATATCTACACATATATATAAGAAATTTTTTTTATTTATGCAGTTATATGGTTAGAATAACATGTTAATTTTAAGAAATAAAATTTTTTGGAAGTTTTCTCTAAAAATTGTTCTAAATGCTTAAATTTACAAGTTGAGAGTATTTAAACTGAAATTGATCTTTGTTGAAGCCAAACTTTAAATAAAACTTTAATTTAAAAATTGACCCATTTTGCGCCAAATTGGTTACAAAAAAAACAATTCAGCAATTAATATTGATATCATGTAGAAAGAAACCGTTTCAATGACATTGATTTTCCTTTGACAAATCGCAACAAACAATGGCAAATTATGAGATTTGAAGTCCTTAAATTTCAAATATGACTATTGAGCAGCCTGATAAATACAATTCTTCTTATGCTAGCCAAAAAAAAAAGAACCTATCAAGAAAATACGTAATATATGGAAAATCTAACTCAAGGGGGGGGGGGAATTAAAACTAATTTCTATTGTATATGTCTTAATTTGTAAATGATTGGGAAAATATTAATAAAAATTTCATTTTTCCACAACCTATTAAAAAATCATAATTAATCAAAACATTAATGTCAAAACTTTTGTTACACAGAAATCAAAATTAAAACACTCTACCACAGTAAATAATATCCCTTTTAGTAAAGTCTGCTTCCTATATATATAGATACTTTGAAACATTTTAAAATATGGAGTATTCTTTTGTACTCTTGAGATATTTCAAAATATTGTTTCATTTTGTGATGCTTATAAGTGTCTTTTTTTTTAAAAAAAGAAATAATGTTTGTGTCCAAACACACACACACACATACATATATATAGTAAAATAAAATAAAAGTGAAGAAGTACTAGAACCTACAGTTCTAAAGCAGGAAGAAATTGGAAAATTCACCAGACACAACAAATGTAGATACAAAAAAGTCTTTGGACTAAACTGGAGACCTATTATGATTTCTAAAGCTGTCGCTGAATTAGGCCAGCGAATTAGGGTTAGCAATGCTTCATGGATCCAACCTTCCTCGTACAGCAGAAATTTTCAATATAATAGGGAAAAAAACACCCAAAATGAAAAGTTAAGCTTAATACAACACGTGGGAGAAAAACCTGATAATATATTAAAATGAAATTAAGAAAAGAAAACAATAATGAATCTCTCAAGGAGAGGAATATTAAAAAATATTTTATATGGAAAGAATTAGGATAAAAGCTTACATGTAAAATAAAAACTGGAAATCGAAAATTCAACCTTCTACGATAAGATCCCACGCGAAATTGCGTAAAGGATTGAAACGACTACACGAGAAGGAAAAAACCGTGGCGCCACCTGGATAATCATTTTGCAATTAAACAAACCATAAAGATTTTTTTTAAAAAATAAAATATATATACTCCCAAATTTCATAAAGACCCAGTCAAATTTAGGACAGTTACAAATGGATTTAATACATATATCAGCAAAACAGGTTAAATTCTCCAAATACAATAAATAATCTTAAATCCACAGCCATACATAAAAATAGTAAATCACTTATTGAACAAACAAAAGATAAAAAGATTTATTCAGTCTATTGTTTAGATTTTGGAGATCTTTTTAACTCTAATAATATTGATGATATGATTAATATACTTGTAAATTTGCATAAAGATAATTTATTTAATAATGTTGATTATGATAGATATAGTTCACTACTTAGTTTTGTACTTAAAGAGAACTATATATTTCATAAGGGTAACTATTATCTGCAGATTAAAGGTTTGCCACAAGGTGGCCCTGCGAGTAACTGCCTTGCCAACTTATACTTACATTATTTTGAAAGTAGTTACATTAATAATTCTAAATATTACATTTATCGTTATATAGATGACATAATCATTTTTGGCAAGCAAGTCAATTTTATACCTAACACTAATTTTTATCCACAATATCTTAATTTAATACAGACAAATAGTAACAACAATGAAGCAAATTTTCTTGACAAACATATCAAGTTAATAGATAATGTAATAGTTTCTAATATTTATGATAAAAGAGAAGATTTTAATTTCAATATATTATAAAAGTTCCTCATTGGGAGAGTAATGTACATATTTCTATATTCAGAAATATTGTTATTAACTATATACAACGCAATAAATTTTTGGTGTCAAAAAAAAAATCAAAAATAATAACTATAAGCATTTTACTAAATATTGCTTAAATCAGAAATACCCAATTAATTTTATTAATAGTTATATGAATAAAGCTATTCAAAATAGTAAGGATTAAAAATTCTTAGATTAATAATAGTTTATTATTATAAATTTACATATTTCATAATTATAATTACCTCTATATTCTAATATTAATTATAATTACTTATTATTATTTAATTCATATATACTCCAGAGTCACTAAAGTTATAGTAATTTGTAACTCTCTTATTAATCTTTGTTTCTATTCTTTTTATACTTTTGTTAAGTGCTACATTTCATCCATTCACATTCTTTGAATCTGCATTTGGGTCCAGAATCTGGCAATAATTTATTTATTGCACTCAGATTTAGCGCGGGCTCTGCATTTTCAAGTGCAATTTTTAGGTAAGTTACCTCTATTTTGTAATGGATTTAGATATTCCTATCCATTACTTTCAATAGGTTTTTGCTCAGTATTATTTACATAAAGGAGGAAGGTTGGCTGGCCAAAAAACATTTTCAACCTCACTTTTATATAAATTATTTTATATATTAGCTTTCCTAAGTCAGCAATGTTTATAATACTGCAGCATCCATTTTATAATTTTAATCTCATTTGCTCATGTATCCTTCATTGTGTGATTTTCCTACTGTCTATGTGTTTTTCGAATGTGATTGTCGGATGTTTATCTCTTAATTGTAGAGAATAAGACTAATATATATATAATTGTAAACTATCACTGTTTACAATTTTTGTGAATTTCAACTCACAAAATTAATGCATTCAATCTGGAACTTTTAAAAACACAAAACCACTAATGTAATAATAATACACCAAGCTCTAACTTGTTAGGATATTTCCCATGCATTACATTAAATTGCTTCATAATAGTTAAGCAATTTGAAAACAGTTTAAAGGTGCTAAAAATTTCATTGCCTTTTCATATATAGCACAATATGCTTAAAGAAACTTGCAAAATTTCTAATGGGTACATGCTATTAGTTTTAAGACAGCTTAATGTCACTCACACAGCTTTTACATGATTTAACCAAGAATAGTTGTCCAACACAATCCATTAAATTAAAATCTTCAATTTCTTATAACATGAAATAACTTTTATAGGTTTCCTTCAGGTATTATTGAAAATTTTAAAGAAACAACAAAAACAAAAGATTTTACATTATAACATGTAAAGTTAAGTGTTTTAGCAAATTAGTATGTTTTATATAAGGGGTCTCAGGGGTGTTAACTTTCTCTAGAGGGCTGAAAATATAAACAATATTCAAATACATATAACTCTCAAATTAAAATTAAATAAATCAAATTACTTACACATTATTTATAAAGGAATGGGGCTTCAGAAAAGTATAAAATGTTTAAAATATAATCATAATTTTAAAAATTATAAACATATGAAAATAAGAAATATTAATTTTTACGTTGCACATGCTATTTTCTAAAATAGTAGCTTTAATTACTAGCAATAAAATTATTTATAAAGTTAAATGTATCCTTATTACACTGTTAAGTAGAATAGTAGAATAATAAAGTATATTTTTTTAAAAAATAAAAAAAAATTTCAATATTTTTCAAATATTTTGAAATACATAAGATATATTGTTCTTAAATAATGTAGGGTTTAAAGAGTATGATACATTTTATAATTCTATACAGTTTTATACATCAGAGGCTACTATTTTAGAAAATATCGTGCGCGAAGCAAAAAATTATTTAATATTACATATTTTTTATATGCTTATAATTTTTAAAATTATGATTATACTTCAAACATTTTGTACTTTTTTGAAGCCATAATTCTTTGTAAATAACGTGTAAAAGATTCGAATTATTTAATTTAAATTTAAAAGAATTATGCCTGTTTGAAAATTGTTTATACTTTCACCCCTCGAGAAAAAGTTAACATCCCTGAGACCCCATAATATAAACTTCACTTGCATTTAAGTAAAATCATTCCTTTTCCGGTATCAAAGCAAAACTCAGAAAGTTCAGTTTTTAATATTACTCACCAGACAGCAATGTTGAAATACAAAAGATATAAATAAAACTAATAAAAAATACTATATTAATTATTCAAATATAAAAATCAATTTCATATTTGATCATATAAACAACATTGTATAAAATATAAGTTTCATTTGTTACATTATCAATAACTATTTGCACTTTTTTAATAACCTTTTAACAATTAATTCAAATTTAAAATAGCTAATTCATTGCTGTACTTTGGTACATATAACAATCAATTATATCATTCATTTTACAGTTAAAATTTAATTCCCTGAAATTAACCAGGTTTTCATTAAGTTAAAAGTTTACCAAATGTGGATTGATAAATAATGAAATAGAAAAACAAATTGTAAATAAAATTTTAAAACAGCAGAACATATATGACAAGGGTACATGCTTAAATGTGTACATATTTCCTATAAGAATACAGAAAATAGAATTTTAAACACTAAAAACTAATTCAGAAAAAATGTTTTTATAATAGATATTTAAACTTTAGAAAATACATTAAAAAACATGAGAATATCCCCTCCCTCTTAAAAAAAATTCTAGGGAAATTGCCCAATACAAATTTGAGTATCAAGTGATAATAAATATTTCATACTTCAAAAATTTTTACAAAAATTTTTTGATTCATAAAAAACAGTTTAAAAGAGCTACCATTTTATTTAAAGGTAACTAAAATCAAGTTGTACCATCCACATAAATTTGTGGTTGTTGTTTTTTTATTAAAAAAATTATGTAAATTTTCTTTTGCAATCTCATTAAAAAAATAAAATTTAAACAATTTTATACACTCTGAAATGTTCCAATTACTTAGAGCTTATTTTTCATGTTATGTTCTAATACAAGCATAAGTATTCTACCCTACAAAGCTTCATCAAATAAAAATATTTCTTTCTTTTTTATATAAAAATTGAATTTTACTGCAATATATAAGACTATATATGGTAAATGCTATACATAATTATACTAACAAAGTGTTCACTGGTGATACTTTTTGCCTCAAAGTAAATTATTCTAAATCAAAAAATTTTATAATTGCATTTTACAAATATATATCAAAAATACTTAAAAGAACCATTACAGATTCAAAAATGCAATGAAGTGTAAAGACTATACGATAACATAAATGTGTGTCATGTGTGCAACTCTACAACATGACAGCAGAAGAAATATAAAAATACCAAATTAAAACTTCAATGCAAAAAGAAAACCGATGGATTAATTTCTATTATATGTTTTTTCTAACAGATACTTTTTGAAATTTAAAAACATTGCTATACTTACTCTGGTTCACCAGTCTTCACATATGCAACAATTACATTGTGAGGAATCTCAGTAATTGTAACCGTTGTTACATCATAGAAATTTCTCTCCAGAAAAACGCTTTCTCCTATAAGAGAAAAAAAAAAGTGCAAATAAAAATATTGATTCTTTATAAAATTATATCATGAGGATGATACACAGCATTTATACTTTGAATAAAATATTTTATCAGTGTTAAATTGTAAGACGTCCTTACATGCATGGAAATTAATCTCTATACTAACTAGTTTTTTTCTTTTCCTTCACAGAAAAAAATAAAATTTGATGTAATTTCTAAATTTTAATGTAAGAAAGCACTGTGACTTCATGTTTATTCCAAGTTTTGTGACAGTCAAATTATTTAATGATCAGCAAAAAATAATAATAATAATAATAATAAATAAAAGCTTACATAATCATTTTTTCAGTACTGTGATTAGTGCAAAGATAATTTATCATAAAATCTGATCAGTGCAGATTACTTCTTAAAATTTGATTAATGCAAATTTAATTTTATTTACTTTTCAAAATAATGAGCAATAAATGAAGGTGAATAAAAAAAAAATACTATTCACTGTCATCTAGAGGCAAGACAAGCATTCAAAAGAAAAGAAAGAAAGAAAATTTCTCTGTAAATCACAACTTTGATACAGCCATAAGCATTTTTTTTTTTATAAATCAAAGAATGATTAAGATGAATATTTGAAACAGAGAGAGAGAGAGACAGAGAAAATTATAGTTTTAATCACAAAAATATTTTTATAAATATTCTCTAAGTCAAAAATGAGTAAAATTAAGAAATAATCATCCTTTTTACATACATTTAGTAGAGAAATTAGTTATTGTTTTAAAAAAGAGGGAGCTTTACACATTTTAATTAATTTGAAGATTTTACCTAACATGATTATTTATAACTTACTGTTACAAAAAACTGATGTTTAAAGAATTACTATACATTTTTTGTATGGTGTTTAATGTTAAATCTATGTGTCATTTTAGTAGGTAGAAAATTTGTGGCATGATTGATTGTTTTTTAATGTAGCACTATGAAGCCACATGAAGAATACTGTTGGTGGATCTCGAAATTCTGAGCAACAGTTTTGCACACAACAAGGGTGACACCTAAGCTGAAACTCCACTCTACAAATATCCATACCATGCCAATATGACGACTTAGAATCTCAAAATATTTAATGTGTATCAACTCCTCTATATGACGGGTCTTTAATGAAACCGAAACTCAAACTTACAACCTCATGGAAACAGCGTTTAACTAGAAATCGTCACTTTAACCAATTGGCTACCACAGCCACTCAAACACATGGATAAAAATCAGTATCGATGCAAAAATTCATTCGTGGATGAGTCAATGTTAAAGTGTAGCCCAAAGTCAATGTTAGCGCATGATTTAAAGTTTGTAAAGTGAGCAGAATTAAAAAAAATACATTCAATCCCAATGGGTCTCACAGTCAGTGAACAAATACAATGATTACAAGTAAGGTTTATCAGTAAGATGTGCTTATATGTATACCTTATATGTCAAACACGCACAGACATGTTAAAATAACATCCTGCCTTTACATGATAGTGACCTCCAAAAAGAAACGGAGGTTTTATGTAATTCTGTTTATTGCATACCTCAAAATTCTATTGATATCTTCAAAAGCCTAGGGTAGTTGCTTTAATTTAATATTTTAAAATATTGAAGTATGGAATGGTAGGAGATATACCAAATGTGCAGAGTGAGTGAATATTAACGTCGCACTAATCTGCTACACGAGGGCTTTTGGAGACGGACCACGTAATTTTGAACCATGGTCAAGTGACGCGGACGACACCTGAGCTGGCACCTCCCTTTCCTTACTACCACACCACACCAACGGGAGGACGTTTGAGCTCTTGACAGATTTAACGTGCATCGCTGCCCTACACGGCGGGTCTTTAGTGGTACTGGACTCGAACTCGTGACAAGGCCAGCCACGATACGATACCTTGACCACTCGGCTACCGCGGCCATCCAGATGTGCAGAGAGAGAGACCAAATACAACTTTCTCATTGCTCTTGAATATTAGCTGAGAAGATATCTACAGGACGATTGGATATTTTGAAATTTAAGGTACAGATTATTTTTAAGATTTCAGTGACCAATGGATGAGAAGAGTAATTTGGGCAGTATAAAGAATGTAAAACATTCAAGCTAAGAATTTTTTTGACTTCAAACACATTCTAACACTTTATTAAGGGCAAATATCTCTACAGTAGAAACAAGGTATGCAGGTTGAAGCTTGAGAGTGTGGCGGCTGGCTCTGTAGCATTTCTTTGTAAATATTTTATATTGTATCTGGCAACCCTACTGGTTGAGTTTCGAGCAGTTACTCCGAGGCGATGAATCACAGAGGGTCTTGCCGTTCTCGAGATTAATAAAAGTGTGTATATATTATCCGATGGTGTGTTAACTTAAACACGAAAGACACTAATAATTAATAGACCAAATTACAACTATAATGGTGACTGAAGCAGACGTGAGCACCTTCTGCGCATTAATTCATCCCTAAAAGTTTCGGATGGCAAATAAATCACAAGTAAGTGCGTTTTTAGTCACGCCTTGTTTCTTTGTGCTAAACTACTCAATATATATATAATCATTCTAAATATACTTTAACTATCTATTTCTTTCGCGATAATGTATTTCAGCTTCTTATACCTTTCACATTTAATGTATGTTGTATTATTTACATGTAATGTGCATTTATGTTTCATTTCTGTATGATATATTGCCTCTCAATTCGTGAGCATTCCTTCGTAGTCAAGTGGTTTCGGTTCATTTTTTTAATTCTGTTCTTTCTCCCTGACCCCACTCGCTCGTTGTTTTGTCTACAAACATGACGTCACCTACGGGGAAAGATTCTTCTAATGTTGGAAGGATCGCGTTACGCCTTCCAGTGTTTTGGCGAAATAATGTCGCACTTTGGATTCGGCAATGTGACAGTGCTTTCATTTTGAGTCAAATTACTCAAGATGAAACAAAATATGCAGCGCTCGTTTCTATGTTGGATCCGGAAACACTTTCCCATGTTTCCGATATTATTCTTTCACCTCCGGCTGAAAATAAATACGTAACGCTATCCGATCGCTTAATTAGAGAATTTGCAGATTCGGAACACCAAAAAATAAAAAAACTTTTAACCGAATTACAATTAGGCGACGATAAACCAAGCCACTTGCTAAGAAAGATGAAAGAATGTCCGGTGGTCAATTGCAAGATGAATTTCTAAAAAATTTATGGTTACAGCGTCTCCCATCCCAAATTCAGACTGTACTTTCAGTTTCCTCAGAAACTTTAGATAAATTAGCCGAAATCGCAGACAAGGTAGCAGACGTTGCTTTGCCCGCCGCGGTTTATTCCGCCACGTCTGCACCTGAACTCAACACATCCGCTGAAATTCAAGAATTAGCCAAACAAATTGAAGA
>BMAV01004512.1:98888-120413 GCA_019973955.1 Trichonephila inaurata madagascariensis | reverse complement strand
AAATATATATATATTTTTAAATAATAAAATTTTCTGATACATTTTACTATTTTACATGGAATACTGTATTAATTTTTAACCAAAAACTTTTTCAGGTGTCTAAAAGAAGAAGAATTCTCACAGAAGATATTTTTCAATTGATGAATAAATCAGATTGAACTTAGATCAGAACTTAGTGATCTCTCGGATGATGACAATGCTGCGAACAAAACATATGAATCGCGTATAATGGAAGGAGAATCAAGTTCAAATGTGAGAGCGAGGAAGAAACACATGGGAATATTTGAAATGAAAAGACAATTTTGGATCATTCTTCACCATAAAAGTCTCTTGAACACATTCATTAGATTCATTTAGCTGTTGCAAATTCTTAGTTTCTGTACAAGCAAGATGCAATATCAAATAAAATTCCTCTAAAAATCAAAATGGATCACTTAAAATTTAAGTTAGAGATAGTTGAAGCATTATCAGCATCTCCACCTACTAACAAAAGTATTTTAACTGATGAAGATAACAGTGTTGTGTGTGTGTAATTCCACTCGAAAAAATATCGAAGCGTTATAATCCACCTGCTACACATGTCATGGCTTTTATCCTGGCCATTTCAAGATAAAAGACATGCATAGCCCCTTTTGATGTGTTGATGACATTTCAAAGCCTCGCACACACACACACACACACACACACACAAGTGCATATTTGAAAACTACGAAAGCAGTTCGAAAACATGTTGGGAAAAAGGCAATGGTTATTTATACTTGTCAAAAAAGAAACAAAAGATTTTTACAGTAAGTAAATAATGGATTAATACAAGAGTTAATTATACATCAATAATTTTCTTATTTGTAATAATTTTAGTTGAATTAAGATTGTTTCTTCTATCAACTTATATAGAGCTAAAAATGTATAACTCGTAAAATTTCATAGGTGACCTGTTTTACAGATAACGCCCAGCGGGAATTTTTTAATTATTTTTCCCAATGTCATTGAGGTCCATATAGTATTAATAACCAGAACTTAATATTTGAAAGTAAAAATAACTCGGGTCTTAAAGGGTTATAGCTTGAATTAGAATTTTTGCAAAATTCACATTATTTTTAGAGATACTATCAGTTGAAATAATAACCAGTGTTTTTTTTATAAAAACTTCTCTACTCTCTCTCTGATATATTTAAATATAAATATATCCATTTTTAAATTACATATTTCAAATGACCTAATTTGGAATCTGTACGAAGGTCCTAGCTACATATATTCAAAATATTATTATTATTATAGTTGCATTTCCATTACAGGAGAATATTTTGAAAATATGTCAATTTATTTACATTTTTTTTGTCAAAAAATTGCTTTAAAAATTTCTTTTATTTTAATAACATTCTTAAAACAATTTTATAAACATATTCTAATTTAAGTGACATTAAATATATTTAAAACAGCCTCTTCGCCTTTTCAAAATCAAGGTTCCGAACGTAGTCGGATTAGTTGACTTTTTTTTATAAACAAACAACAGAGTTACTTTAATCCATAAGCATTTTTCGAGTTTGAATCTCAAAAAATCTAGTCCTAGTTGAAACAGCATTTATCAATCCGAAAAAGTAATAATGTACAGATATTCTCATTCTGACACTTTTATCACGATGTACTGTCACCTTCTGGTAGGTAAACATTTCTTACCTTGTTCTTCCATGCTATGGATAGATACGAGGTCCGTACTATTCCCGAGCGCCCAGCATGCATTTCTAGCTTGTTTATACAGCAGCCTTTCTGTTGCATTACCACCAAAGTACTTATAACATTTTCCACCTGAAAATAAAAAAACCCATTATATTATGACGATTAATAAAATTGGCTTAAACCTAAAACCACGTAGTTTAACAGAGATTTAAGGAACTAAATTTATATAGAAAAAAGAAATTTGTGTAATGTACCAATAAATACACTTTTGAATTTTAGATCACACAGCATACAGTACATCGTCTATATTTACAATTTAAGAAGACACTCAATTATTTTTCAAAAAAAAAATATTTATTATGTATTGAAAATGTAATTATTTTGACACGAAAGATTTTTTTTTTCAATTGGGACAAGGGATTGATATTTTACCATTGTAGAGAGAGAGAGACCTAATGTACGAGGGTCACTCGGAAATTTTTGAGATACACCTATATTTTTAAAGTTGCACTTACAAAATTTTAAGAGTATTCAAAGTAGAGTTTCCTCCAGCATCAAGGCATTTTTGTACACACACATTTTCCACAGATTAAAAGTCTGAAACCATTCATTTCTTAGAATTGTTGAAAAAATGCATTTATAGCCTCATCAATCTCTTCTTCTGAAAGATTCCGCCGTCCTCCTAAGTTCTTTTTTAGATTAAAAAATAACCAAAAGTCACACATAGCTAGATCCAAAGAATAAGGTGGATGCTCTATCACTTTAATTTGTTTTTGCTTAAGAAACTCAGGTGTTAATCCACCTGTGTGGGAAGATGTATTGTCATGGGTCCCCCTATTAGTCCCCTGACATTCACTTCTTGGAGAATTTCTGGAAGACATTTATTGGTATACCAGTTTGCTGTTACTGTCTTCTGTCAATCCAACTTGATGGCTTTGATCAATCCCGCACTTCTGAAGAAAACGGCATACATTACTTTTTTCATTGCTCGTTGGCTTTTCACCATTGTTGGCGAGGGATCATCTTCAGACCCATACTTTGCTTTTTTGACTGTTGGAACGCCAAAAAAACGGCAGGTACGTTTCATCATCCGTTACAATTTTAGAAATGATGCGGTTGTGTGGCTATCGTTCTTTAGCAATTTAAGGGATCTTGACTGATTCTGACACGTTCCTCTATTTGGTGCTCAGTTTGATTATGGGGAACCCAAAGGCAAACAACTTTTTTCATGTGTAATTCTTCAAGAATAATTTTGTATATGACTGCGGATCCAAAGTTAAAAAAAAAAGTTCCTTCTGTATCAGTTGGTAGGTACAGCGCGCGATAATCATCCATTAACATTTTTCGTATGGCAGACACATTATTCGGGATTACTGCCGACCGTGGCCTTCCTGTGTTTTCTTCACCTTGAAGAGAATTGTGACAACTGTGCAAAATTATTTAAACCATCTGAATACAGTAGTGCAACATGGAGATTCATCACCAAATGCTAATTGCAGCCATTGAAAGCATTCCTTTTGTATTAATCCAGTTTTAAAATCATAGAAAATCAAAGCACGATAATGTTCTCGAGTCAACTCTATTTTCTCTCCTGTATAAAACTTATTCTACGCTAAACAACTTGAAGTAAGTCTGTAAAAAATCGTCTGACGAGTTAAAATACTTCGTACTTTCAAACTAAGCCATTAATTTTGTTTTGTAACTTCTTGTCTGAAAGTATCTAAAAAATTTCAGAGTTATCCTCGTATTTTTCACAGGAGCTGTTATCACTTTTTTGTATGGCACACTTTAGGTGGATGCTAATTCCTGCACTGTAATTTTGCCTTCCCCAGAGGGAGACACTTGAGCTCTGACGATTCGAAATCGAACAAAGAGTTCAATTTTACCAAAAGCATCCAAGCCAAACAGGTACTCTTGGGATCTTTAACATGTCGTATTATCATACTATATAAACGCTGTCGATTTTCTGCATCATGAGTACAAGGCTAGCCCCAAACCAACTACTTCATTAACTTATTGGGGTATTTTAAGAATTTGTAGAAAGTTCTTAAAATGTGTTTTTCAAGTGGTAAACATCTAACTCAAAGTGAGAAAGAGAAGTATTAACGTCGCACTACAAAGCTGCACAAGAGCTATTTGAGACGGACCTCGCAATTTTGAAACTCGGTCAAGTGACGAGGACGACACCTGAGTTGGCAATAAGAATAATAAGGACAATAAAAGAAAAAAAAATCAGTAAATTTATAAATCTGAACACAGTTTAAATGTTGAAGACAAAAAAAAAATCAATGAATTTAAGTTTGACAGGTCAAATTGAGAATTAAATTTATTTCAAGATTGTTGAATACTTGAATAAAAACTCTATTCACTACTTAACGCCATTAATTATAAGTAATAACTGATTCAATGAAGTCTCATAACTTTTTTGAAACACATAAAGTTTAAGTACGAATACTAACAACACATTTCATCATATTATTGCAATAATATCGAAAATAAAGTAAATAAAACGAATTAAAACAAAATAAAAATGATGAATATTTTTAATATATACTATAAACAGTGAGAGATTATATTGTAATAATGAAACACACGCCACACACAAATGCTGTTTTCCCGGCAGTAACATTGTCCTTGGGGGAAATTGAGTTTTACAGAAAAGTTCACTTCCGAACATGAACTTGAATAAGATTATGTTAGAAGAGGTTAACCCGATGTGCTATGTTAATCCTATACGATGTGAGCAGGGTTACCAGATTGGGGATTTTTTCGCACTTGGTGACTAATTTGATGAAAAATTATGTAGCCAATGAACCTTCAAGAAGTCTGTGGAATCACTCTTCTGGGAATTTTCATGTTCCGTGTGCAAGGGATATTTCAGACAACGGTCAAATCAGTTGAAATTGGAATTTGCTTGTCCGTTGTCTGCGATAAGACAAAGATATTTCATCTGCCTCAGTTACTGCTTTTGGAACTGTTAAAGAGAGCCGTTTCTGGAGCATTTTGTAAAGCTGATTTACACCGAGTGCGTCTTTCTATTACTGTAAGTAATCTGTTTTAATATTTCTTTGTGTATACGTCGATTTGTCTTTGTGTGGTCATTTGTTCATCCTTGTCCATCGGTAAATTTGTTATTATTCCATTAAGGTATCAGACTACGTTCGGAACCGTGATTTTAAAAAAAGCGCATAAATGGATAATTTTCATGATATTTAGTGTCACTTAGATTAGAATACACGTAGAAAATTGTTTTAAGGACACATTTTGACAAAAAAAAATTATTTAAATACAATATTTCGGCAAAAAATTAACTTAGAATAACCTTTTTTCAAAATGGTCTCCTTTTGTGAAAAATATTTCCATTATAATAATAGTTTGCCTGTACAGACCTCTGTACAGAGGCTCAACTATGATTTTTGAAAAATTCACATTATTTTCAGAGTTACAACCCATTGAAATAATTATCGGTGTTTTTTTCTTAAAATTTCTCCTCTCTGTTGTCGTAAAACATGCATAAACTCACTTCTAAGCTATATATTTAAAAAATTCTAGTTGAGTCTCTGTACAGAGGTCTGTACAGGCAAACTATTATTATAATAGAAACATTTTTCACAAAAGGAGAATATTTTGAAAATGGGTCATTCTATGTTCATTTTTTTTCAAAATATTGTACTTAAATAATTTTTTATTGTAATACAACAATTTTAAAACAATTTTCTTAACAATGTTTTAAAACAATTTTATATACATTTTCTAATCTAAGTGACACTAAATATTATCCATTTATACACTTTTACAAAATCACGGTTCCGAACGTAGTCGGATACCTTAATTGGAGTGGTCGGCTATTTTTCACTCACGCAAACTTGCAACTACAATATTTTGCATATAATATGGAATGCCACCTGTCTGATGCTGTCATATCGAGACCCACGAAATTCATCGTGGCTTAGGGCTAGATGTACGCCTGTCGTTATCCATAGCTTTTAGCACCATACTGGTGACAGTGCGACTTGGCCGTGGAATTGGTCAGGAGCCTCCCACCTCTCTTTGCCTTCCACCAACCTCACGAGAGGACTTGCGGCTCTATAGCTATTTAGAGTAACCCCATGTCAAAAAGGCACTTTCCTTACAAACATCCATGCCTTCTCCGGGACTCGAAACCTGGCCTTACAGCACAGCAGTCAATGTCACTAACCACTATACCGGATGGGAGCTCCTTATATTGTATACATTGAAATGCAATAAATAATAATGTTTAATAAGCATAAAATAACCGTCTCTTTTTTTATCTTGTGCCTTTGCATTGAATAATCTTTTTGTAAGAAATAATTTATTATTTTAAAATATTCAAAAATATTAATCATATTCATTTAGCACCGAGTTGCTTTGTCGCCTTTGAGTTATATTTTGCTGGGATTGAAACAAAACAAAAAAAATATGCGGCTAACGCATAAATAATGACAATAATCAGCATTGATTGGTGGTCATGATATAAAATTATATATTCTCTCCTTCTAGCAATGATTAGCAATAAAGAAATAAACTTTTACTATCATCCTTTCGTTGTATTAAGATGGTTGTAGAATTAGCAGATCTTTACTATTTTTTACGTGGTACAGGAATTCATGTTTTGTATTTCTATATATTCTGAGATATAGTAGAAAAGATAACTTAAGTATAAAATTCCTTTCAGCATAAGATAAAAAAAAATTTCTAGAATTTGCTTCATTCCTTTTGAAAAAAAAACATCGTGTGTTATAAAACGAGAGTGAAATGAGTGTTATTTTTTACATTTTCTGGCAAAACTAATTCGTAAGCAACTACAAATCGTATATGGTATGCATATTTAATTCTTCACGCACGTAACTTCAAACAAAGTTTACATAAATAAAAGTTTAAAGCTATTTAAAAGTAATAAATTTAATGAGAGTACACAATGAATCTCGATAAATCTTAGGGCGTTGGAAAAAACCTGATTGTATATAGATGCTTTTATAATTTCTTACAGTTTAATATATTATTTATGGATCATTGTAATTCATTTGTGGCCACGGTAGCCTAGTAGTTAGGGTCACGAATTTATGGCTGGCGAGTTGCGGGTTCAATTTCCGGTGCCACCGAAGACCCGTCGTGTAGGGCTGTGGTCCCCAACACCCAGGCTACTAACCGGTCCATAAGTCAAATGGTGCCGGGCTGCCAAAGAATTTGGAGCAGAGGTAGCCTAGTGTTCAAGGTTACGGGCTCGTGGCCGGCATGTTATGAGTTCGAGCCTAGATCCACCTTGTAGGGAAGAGATGCACGTTAAATCTGTCGAGAGCTCAAACGTCCTCTCATTAGTATGATGTGGTAAGGAGAGGGGGTGCCAGCTCAGTTGTCGTCCACGTCACTTGACCTTAGTTTAAAATTACGAGGCCCGTCGCCAAAAGCCCTCGAGTAGGTGTACAGTGCGATGTAAATATTCCCTCATTCACTCGCCACTAAAGGATCATTAAATTATTTCTATTTTATTTACTGCTGTATATTTCGCTGAGGTTTGTGTGATTTCCATGGGAATCACTTTATATTGCATGTAAAATCACTTTATATTCATTTTTGGTGTAGATGTATTTTATTCTGAAGGCATATTTAAATGCAATTAAATTAAAATTATTAAATAAAAATTATTTTAAATATATACAATCAGCACCCCCCTTAGCGGGCCTTGGTAAAATTTTCAAATTTTGACTGGTCCGTGGCAATAGAAAAGTTGGGAAGCACTGGTGTAAAGGAAGCTGATGCACGTGACATCTGACGACCTTCCCCCGTCGAGGTGGTGAGGTAGTTTGGAAAGGGGGCGCTTGTGCATCTTTCTCGTCATTTGACCGAGGCTCAAAATTTGCTGGGTCCGTTTTCTCTAACTGTTGTATTGCTTTATAGTGCGACGTTAATATGATTCTCACTCACTCGTCATTCATTTATATAGATTGAAAAATAAATAAAACAAATCATCAACATAGATATTATATAACTTTTGTCTCTTTTTTCACAACAGTTATTTGTTGAAGTGTTTGTTATCATATTTTAAATACGATATTTAACCTAAATATAATTAAATAGATTTAAGTAAATTACACAGATACGTATCTGAATCATTTTAGGACACCTGTAAAATTCTCATCAAAAATGCATTCAAAGAAACATGTTAAGATTTTCTAGACTACTGAAACCTATTTTCTAAGTTAAAACCTAAGTTTTCAGTAAACAGTTTAAACTCAGTGATTTAAGGCCTATCTATAGACCCGGTATTGTAGTATAAATCTAATATCGAAACAATTTTTTTTTGCATCTAAATTTTAATCTTTTTTTTAATAAATCTGAAGATATTACATCTGTCCTTCGACGACTTAATTCGTAACAGAGCAAACCCTTTTTATGTTTAACTTTAAAATTAAGAATATATTTTAAGAGTTATTTGTCTGTTTGGTAATGAAAATTTTTTATGCTAAGCGAACACAGTTGTGTTCGGAATGATTCGTTTAAAATTTGATTGTAGTATTTATTATATGCATATTTTATTTAACACTAAAAATTCTTTACAGAGACTGAACTAGGATTTTTATACAAAATTCATATTACTTTTAGAGAGAAATAATAACCGGGATTTTTTGTTACAATTTCTCTACTCTGATATATAAAACATGAGTAAAAGTACTTTAAGTTATATAAATCTCAAAAATTCTAGTTCTGGCTGTGAGTAGAAGTCTATCTAGAAATATGGGCAAAATATTATAATTACAGAAACATGTTCCATAAAAGAATGCTGCTTTAAAAAATCTGTCATTTTTGCTTCAATTTTTTTTTCGCCAAAAATTGCATTTAAATAATTTCTTAGTATATATAATGATATTCTTAAAACACTTTTATATGCATATTCTATATATAATTCAGGTGAAACTAGATATCAAAATTTTTATCCGAATGTAGTCAGATACGTTGTTGTGTTTAATGAAAACGATTACATCCAACAACTTTTAATTGCAACATCTCATTTTAATTTGCACATAGTCTGCTATAAAGTGTTACTACCATTGCACTAAGCAACTGTTTCATGACAGCTGATCTAAAAAAGGGGAAAAAAATTCGAGTAAATTTGTAACATTAATTAATATATATATTATTATAAAATGAAATAACTTTAAATATATTTGCATTTAATTAAATTCGCTAAATGTGTTAAATCTTATATTTACAATTATATTGTTACGAATTTCGTATAATTAATGCTAAAATAGTGTAAATAATTTATATCTGGATGTTTAATATGTTAATATTACTTTCTGTTGTATTTATTTTATGATAAAAATTGTAATATTCGCAAGAAACACCATCCGTTACATTATAATGACGTTTAAATGGAAACTTGATGACATATTGGCGATTCAACCAAATGGGCATCATTTTTGGCGGCTTGGCTATTATACGGATGCTTCTGAAAATTATTGGAGAAATCCATTAACATCACGATCTGCAACGTCAGCGGATTTTCGAGAAAGAGCTGGAAGGCAGCCGGTTAGGCTATAAACAGCAGTAGCTTGCGGAAACTCAGTATTACTTTGGCTGTTGAAAAAAAATCACTAGCTAGTATTTGCTTGCGAATAAACTTTTCGCACTTGTACTTCCAGACACTGATAGTTGTGTCTGAACGATGTAGAAAGTATGAAAACCTTTTGCGACATAGTGTGCGAATTTTACGGCTGTATGCTGTACTTTTAAGGAATGTTTTTCAACAATAAATTTTCATCGCTCTTTAAGAATGTTTTACTCTTTAAATTGATAGAATAAATTCCACGAAACCCGATCAACGTAACAATATTTTATGTTGTTTGATAAATAAAATGAGGTAGCATTTTTTTTCAAGACGGTTATTACCCGAAACGCGCACCCTAACTCATTACATTTTTATGAAAGAAACGTAATCAAAATGTGTGTTAAGTATAGTTTACTGTAAAATAGAACAAAATATCCGAATATACTTCCAGCTAAAACAATGTTCAAAAGCCACAGATGCGAGAAACGGTAGGTCCAATAAATAATGAGGATATAAACTAATTTAAGGCCTCTATGAAATAAAATGTTTTAATAAAATGCTTGAGTGGTGGATTAAATTATTTAAAATAATTTTTAAGGGATTGAAGAACAAGAAATAAATGTCATAGTGGAAATATTATTTTCAAATGACTTACCAAACTGAATCCAATCCTTAGGACAATTTCCGTTTCTTGGGGGAGGAGGAGTGATTGGTGGAATTGGAGTTGGAACTGCATTTTCACGTCTTTTGCATATGGGAGCGTAATGTAGAGCACAGTGTTCTGGCCTCCATCCCTCTAAAATAAAAAACAATAGAAAACGCAGATTCAAGTATGTGGTTTTAAAAATCAGATTTTTAAGTAAATTTTTTTTAGCAAAATTATTAAAGAAGTTACATATAATTCCAATTCGAATTTAATAAATTAAATATTTCTCATTCCACGTTACTATAATTTTAAATTATATAGGGTGTCCAAAAAGAATGGCTACACTTTGAAAAATGAGTTAAAAATAAACAAAAATTTTCACTTACCCCGTTTTTTTATGTTTCATAAAGAAAAGGTTAAAGCACAAACTAGAGAGCGCAATGTCCACGTTTTGCAACAATCTCGTTTCAAAATACTAACTTCTCATCAAGAATATCACATGTTGTAGAAGGGTTTATCGAATTTAAATCTGCAACGCATGTACATCACAAATGGGGCACCACCCCACTGGAGTTTGGAAGTGAAAAAAAGTTCCCCCGGTGATGTATGGAAAGAATAAGTCCAATATCATGGTCCGCTAGATCTTTAGACAGGACACCTTTGGTCTTGTAGGGATACGTGAAAAACTTTAATTACCGATCTCCTATTTCATAACACTGGTGAAATGAAAAAAGCCGAATTATTGCGACGATTCAGAATGTTTATCTTGCAATGCTTCATAAAGCGTCACCAGAAATCTCGTGTAGACTCGATGTTTTGCTCGAAACTATTAGTGCACACATTCTAAATCGTGCAATATGACTGTAAAAAAAAAACTCGTTTTTTCTTTATGGAACATAAAAAGTCTGTAAGTGAATATCTTTGCTTGTTTATTTGGAATTAATATTTGAATGTGTTGGCATATTTTTCAGATACCCGGTGTTATCACTTACGCTGCATCTTTAGTTCTTAAAACTGTCAAGTTATTTTGATGATTTGGGTACACAAATTGCCAAATTTTTTTGAACCAAAGAACTTCTAACCTCTAACCTTTGAAGTCTTTAGTAAAGTGCTGCCATCTATTGAATTGAGCGCACATTAACTTTTCCCGAGAATCAGTCTGGTTTGACAAAGAAATGAAGCCGAAATAAACGTCTCCCGATATATATTCGGGTAAAACAATACGATGCACTCAAAAAAATTACCCCGAGTAATAATCAGGCGAGACATTTTCGAACACCAGTGCTGTGCCCAAGATTATCTCGGGTATGACAGTTCAAAGGTTAATCATTTTAGCGCAGATATCTTCCTTTAAGATATAATGAAAACATCTGTTTTAGATTTTTTTTTAGTTAAAATCACTTGGGGGGAGAAAATTAAAAGAAAAAGAGATTGAACATTTTTAAAGCATCACTTAAGAAAGTGACATAATATTAAAGTATCATATGAATTAATTTTCAATTTCCTCATTCTCTGTATAAATGTGAAATTCATTAATATTAATCTCAAAAAATTGCCATAAATCTCAACGTTCTGTACCAAGTCAACACATTAGTACTGAAAAAAATTTCAAGTAATATAATTCTGAAGTTTACAATTGAAGTTGTAACTCAATGACTTGCAGCTAATGGTGTGAACGCTACAGGGCGTCTGGGTTGGAGCTGCTCCTCAAACAATCGATTTGTTACAGTCCACTATGTCCCTCTAGTGTCAGTCTATAATTTTTGCTGCAGATGCAGGCTCTATAGCCGTACGGTGAAAATGGTGGTCTTTTTTGACCAGTGGTGTCCTGTGCGTGGTTGAATACCGGTTTTCTTCAGATAGGGCCAACAATCATGGACAATGGATGTGTCGCGGGAAAATGACGAAATTAGGGCTTTCATCAAATGCCTAAGGGAGATGATCAATTCACCCAAGATGTTAAAATAACGTCTCTTTGAGGTCATTTCCCCGATGATGAAATGAACAAGTCAGCATTTGTAGAGCTCTGTTTTCGCTTGTTACCACTCCCTTTTACCTCTCCCCTCTGTGCTCGTCCGTGCTAGGCAGCGCCGGGCTTCTGACGTGACGCACCAAAACAAAATGACCTAATTATCATTTTTTAGTTTTATTTAGTTATATTCTTTGCATTATTATCTTTCGATTGATAGATCACTTTTGTATGCCTTCAATTGAAAAATGTAAATAAACAAATTAGGGAATTCGACCACGCCCTCTTTATAGATAAAAAAAAGCTTTTTGATAGTAAAAAAAACTATTTTAAAACGGAAATAATAACTAAAAAAGGTGATCAAATTAAGCAGGATATTTCTGAAGTACTACATTAATGTATAATTTTTAAAAAAAATGTTGAAATTCCACTACAAATATCCTTTTTTTAAAAAAAAAATACCAGCTTTATTACATAATTATTTTGTTAATTAATTTCGAATAAATAATTTGTAATTCAATTATTATTGTTGTATTGATTACTCTACTTTTAATATAATGTACCATATTTGCTATATAAACACTTTTAAACTAACTCTTGACAATATTATTTCATCATTTCACTGAAACAAGTTAGGGATTTGATCAAATCACTTACTTTCCTTAGAGAAATAACCTTACAGTCTTCTTATTTAACATCTTGCGTGAATTAATCATCTCCCATAGGAATTTGATGAAATCCCTAATTTTTTTAATAATTTCCCTGCGACAGATTCATTCCTATCAAATCTTTCGGCAATACCGCTGAAAGAAAATCCACCTTTTCTTATTTATACCATGCGATCTTGTTCAGAATGAGTGAGTTTCTTATCATGACTTCGTCGTCAGCTTAAAGGCATTTTTGAGAAACATCAATTCACCACGTCAAAACTCAATGATAAACAACGCTCACGCAATTTACTGCGGGTTTTTAAAGAACACATCATTCGCATTCTCGCAACTACGCCACACTAATACATTTAATTAGAAATTCAAGCTTGATGATTTTTGATAATTTCGTTTATGTTTGGTCGTAAAAATGATAATGCCACTTTCATTTCGTCACCTACATTTAAAAGTCTCTATCTTTTTTTCATTTTTATATAAGTTAATGCTGAAAATACGAATTCACACAAATGAGATGCAGAAAATTGTAACAATATTTTTAAAGCTTTTCCTTGTGGCTATTGTGGGATAGTGGCCTCTCTAATTTTAATTCAAAATGAATTAATTGATTGTTCCGAATGTTTTGAAATTAAATCTCGATTATTACAGAACGAAATTAATTCTTCCTCTTCATTCAAATATAATTCATGCTTAGACGTAGTCCATTATCACAAATGGGATTACGGGAACCCAATCAATTTTTTATATCTAAATTTAGAAAATAATGTTAAGTCAGAGTATTGTTAAGTATTTTAAAAAAATCTGGCGGCACACTTCAAGAATTTGAAACAAAAGTGCCGCGACATTGTGGTTGGGAATCATTGATCTAGCACAACCCCTTCTTAATGTTAGGATTTTTATTTTCATAAGTGTATATGTATACATGTACATGTACAAATATAAGAAATAAAGCTACGCATTACTCACTTTGGCTTCTCATCAAAATAAAACACTTTTCATTTACATAAAATTCTTTTGGAACTTTCTTCAAAAAATCTACACCCGATCCATCCGTCCACTGTTCATTACTTTTGCCAACAAGTGCATTTAATCCTATCCAAAACCTTCCGCCGAAACCACCTTCTTCACTCTGAAAAAAACCCACAAATACTTATAAATGTAAAAATAATACGTCTCTCACACACACACAAATTACTAACCCAAAGTAAAATTGTATCTCCATTATTACCGTGGTCAAAAGAAAATCGTTCTCAGCTTCCGAGTGAATAGAAACCAGATAAGCTCCTTGAGATCGACAGAAATCCTCGGCGTCGTAGAATGAGACACGGTTGCGGTAGGATGTTTGGAACAAATAGCAGTGTCCTTGAAATTTTATCCATGATGTCCCGTTGCAATATTCGAATGTTTTGTATCCATCTGTGAAGGAAAAAAAATATATGTTACTATATATAATTTGTCCAATCTATTTTCTTCTTCTATCGGTTAAAAACTTTAGTGCAGGGATGAGAACTCCCTCTCCCTCTTTTTAGTATGGAAATCCATTAAGTTACATACATTCTAAAATGAGAGTATATAATTCTATCTATAAATTCAATGTGTGTTTAATATTATTTCTTCCAAAATATTTTAAGCAATAATGTTCACAAGTAAAGAACATACATTTCAAATGTTATATTAGACTTATAAATCGAATCTCTGACATGTCTGAATTATTTTGCACGTCTTAGTCCTGAGTCTAAGGGTTTGCTTATGTACAGGGTTATCAGAAATGAATGACCCGATTACAAAATTTAATAATTCCCAGATGAATAAACAGAAAATGATCATTAATATGTCATTGTAAAGTTCAAAAATAAAATGTTGAGTTTGTAACATTGTTTTTGTCAAATAGGGGGCAGCAATGTTGTAATTGTGAACAGAAGTGGAAATGGCGTCCCGGGGGGAAGACATTTTGTGTGCTCTCGTTTGCAAAAATGTCAGTAATCACGGTTCAGCGTGAATTTTGGAGAAAGTACCATAAAAATGTATCGACATCTATGAGTATAAGAAGATGGTTTAAAAAGTTCCAGGAAACTGAATGCCTTTGTAAAGGCAAAAGTCCAGGGTGACCAGGTTCGCAATAATATTATATGGGTGACTAAAGGAAGTCGCATTGAACATTTGTGAAAACAAATTTTACTTTACGTCAAGAAACGTTACGTGCGAAAAAAATGTCACATTGTTTCTTTACAATGACATCTTAATTATCATTTTCTGTTTATTCATCTGAGAATTATTAAATTTTGTAATCGGGTCATTCTTTTCTGATAACCCGGTATTATTGCGGTCATTTTGCAACGACTAATACTCTCTAGTTATATTTCTACGCATAATTTTTAACGTGAGATTAGTGATTATTTATATACATGTATAATAATTCACTGAAATTTTTTCTTGAGGGATTTTAATTCATAATGGTCTTGAGCCCTCCATGACTTCGCATGATAATTAATTTTCATTTTACTCCCTAAGGGGAACTAAACACGGCTTTATTTCTCAAAAAACTTAAAGGTTAACTTTTTTAAATCAGTATGATGCATTCTTGCAACACCCACGTATGTGGACCATTCAGATAAGTCTTTATCGGAAATCATATGAGTATAATAGCTTCCGGTTGACCAACACTATAAATAGACGAGATCTCGGAAGCGAACAAAGAATCACTTTTGTGGTGGTCTTAAATGTGCGCGTGGTTGTCTATTTGTGTTTGTGCTGTACTTTTTATGACGCCACTTTACCTGTATATTCGCCAATAAAATGCGGATATTTAAACTATTAAAGCCTCTTTATCCTTTCTAATTGCAAAAACTTGATAAAAAGATCACCTTAATACCAAATGCCCCAAATGAAGCCCGTAATTTTACCGACATACACATCTCTATATACAAAAATGGATGTTTGTATATATGACCTCGCTTTTCACTCAAACACCGTTCGACCGATCACTAGGAAAATTGGCACGTACATGTATTTTTTTTTTGTGGAGAAGGGTTTTGTGCAAGTCTCTTTGTTGCAGATCCCCACCAGGTGGCGCTACAGCATATCAACTTCTGTACCGTTCAGTCAATCTCCAAGTTGCGAACAGGGTCGCCAAAAATGATGCCAACTTGGCTCTATCGCCAACATTTTGCTATGTTTCCATTGAATCGCCATTATAATTTAAGGAACGGCGTTGTTTGCGAATCTTACAATTTTAACATAAAATAAATACAAAAGAACACAATATTAATGTATTACACACCCAGATATAAATTATTTACACTATTTTAAGCATTCCTTACACAAAATTTGTAACAATGTGTTACTTTTGCTGAGAATAGATCAGCTTAGGAAGGTGTTTTCAAAAATCAGCCCACAAGAGAGAGAGAGTTATGGGGAGTTATAAATTTAAAAAAAAAACATATTTGTTAAATAATTTGAACTCTGTAGATCTAATAGCTGATAAAAGGGTTTTTTTTTGTTTTTTATTTTTTTTGTTAATCTGAGATATGCAAAAAGCTTTTTTTTTTGTTTTGTTTAATTTTCAATTAAAGTAAAATTAACACTTTAAAAACTTTTTGATCCTTCAATCTGTATTGCTTAGTTTTTCAATTCACCCGTGCAAAGATCGGGTATGCCAGCTAGTATATTTATTAAAGTTGGCTGGCCTGAAAACAATGTTTAAGCCTTCAATCTTAGTTCTTAAGGCTAAGAATTTGCTACTGTTTTATTGTGGTTAATTATTTTTGACCTATACTGTCTTGTTATACTTCTACATTTGCTTTGCTTCTTTAGATTTTTAGCAATTCAAAATGTATTGTTATTGATTGCACACACACTTATATACATGTAGCACAAAAGTAGGTACTAAAGTTTAATTATGGTCGATAATACATTAAAGTATTTTGCTAATGACTCAAAATTATTGATGAAAATAAATCAATTTTCGTAACAAAATCTGAATTTATTTTAAAAGTCGACCTGAAGGGCTTTAGAGGTAGGATGTATTGTTGAGGTAGTGGTTTCGTAACCTTTTCTTAATTTTTGCTGAAGAATCTCGAGGGAGCTATTTTCTGCATAAATCTCGATTTGATTTCTTGTGTAATCTTCTTATTGAATCTTAATACTTCACTCGCAGTAAATGAAAAATATATTTTCTTATTACTTTGTTTATATTCCTCTTTCTTACTACCAACTGTATATTATAAAGTTTCTGACTAACCGTCACGTAGTATTCACTATAACAGAGAGAGAGAGAGAAACAGTCTGAAATATATTCTTTAAATTTCCCTGATTTTTCAGACATTTTGAATGAATATTTTTTCATCAATAAACTAATCTGGAAAGATCAGTATTCAAAAATGCATAATAAATTATAAGAATGTTAAAAAATGTATAATATTATTGAACTGAAGTTTAAGGCAGTTTGTGTTTCATTTTTAAAATTAAATATATTATTTTGTATTTATTTTAATTATGACTTTTGTATTTATTTTATTCACAACTTCGACTTTCATAGTTACTTAAATCGAGGGTCTTCAAATTATGTGTGTGATGCGCATGTTTAAAGTACACAATTTTTTAATGTTTTTACTTTTTGAAAGAGTGCATTTAAAGTAAAATTATATTCCTGAAAAGAAATATTCAAAATATTTACATGGAAACTTTGTAGACAATTTATATAGGCTGAACCAGATATCATTTTAACGGAGATGTAACAGAACTAATAATGTCTATTTATTAACAAGAATTTCAACTGTCTTTCAACTCCATGTAAGTTGCTATAGGAAAGTCTCACGTTTTAGAAAAGTAAATAAGATGTCAGAAAATTTCAATTCTCTTATATTCTCCTAAGTAAAAGATTTTTCACTATTCTTAGGACATGACATAAATTCAATAAATTCTTTAAGTCTTAAACTCAGAAATTTGTTTTCCTTCAAAGTGAAAGAATAGACAAGCTAAATATTTAGAACTAATATAATAATAATAAAATTTAATATTTTTTTATTTAAGTACTAAGCAATGAAAAATACTTATCCCTAAGGGAAAAAATACAGCATTTCGGTGTTAAAGGGTAACATTCGAATGTAAACTTACGGGACAAAGGCGAACAAAATAAGGAAACAGCAAAAACCAGGAGTGCCGGGAAATTCATTTTCGGAAAAACCTGTTCAATTGAATGAGAAAAAAGCAAGTGTACTGCGTGCTGACTTGTTTTTATATTTATTATCAATGAATTATCACAGGTGAGTTATAATCAATGTGAATAACATAAGCGTATTGATTCTCCCACGCTTCAAGGCATTTGATTGCACAAGGAATTTTGAACAAGAGATAAAATATTAAGGACTATCTTGAACTCTTTTACGTTTAAACAGGGGCGTAGCTACCGCCCTATCAGTCGTATCAATGATACGGGGCTCCCAAGCTACAGGGGCCCAACATGTGTAACTACAGTCCAAGTAAAAAGGTTCTCATGTCTAAAAAAGGACCCCGAAAGAATTTTGATACAGGGCCCACTCAGAACTAACTACGCCAGTGCGTTGAAGCTCAGTTTTTAGTTCAGCTTAGTTGGGTGCGAAATGTACATCAGTGTGGGGGAGGGGGGTGGAAGTCATGAGAATTTAGAAAAGTCCCGATTGAGATATAAAAAAGCATATAGAAATAAATACTGGGAATTTTCGATTCTTTCCATATTTAAAGTGATGAAACATTTTCTATGAAACATTCTGATTGCCTCTACATTTTTTTAAATAATCAATAATTTTTGTAGGGGAAATTATTGTTTCTTTATTAATGAATCTCTTAAGTGAGATAGATAAGTGTTCTCTTAGAATATATTTTTAACAAACATGTTACTTTTTACAAGCATGGTATTTTTACATTGTTACATATCAATCAAGATCCATAACAAGATTTGAAGTTAATGTAAAACTGAGTGTGTAACAATTTTTGCTTTCAAAATGAAACTTTATATAGACTGTGGTAAATTCAAGTACATAATTAAGCATTTTTAAACATGTCGATAAATTACTAGTAGAAAGGGAGTCAAATTAGATAAGTTTTGGAAATCGTTTAAAATAAGCTATTTTATTTTAGAGTTCTCTCTTCAACTCTTTTCCTTTTAATTTCTTACTTCAGTGTTTCTCAAACTGTGGGGCGCGCCCCCCTGGGGGCCGCGAGCATATCGAAAATAAAAGGTTAAAAAAATTAATTTACTGGAATGAAAAAAAAACAAAATACTTTCTGATATAATAAAAAAATACAGATTTACATTGATATGATTTATATATATCATCTGGTGAATAAAGGTCATCAAAAATAAAAGATTCTACTTTGAACGCTCATTAGCTATCTTTGATCCTATAACTAAATAAAAAAAATATTTTTTGTTTGCTTTGCTGTAATCCTACGATGAGAGATTTTTTTATTACGTTTCTTTTAACTTAAAATATTACTTTTGCTGGCTTTCGAGAATTTACTGGTATGTGGTTACCTGCATCCCTTTCTTTTAGGGAAATTGTAAATTATATAATTCTGTTGCGCTTTTTTTTCACAATGTGAAAGAGTTTTTTGATACATGGATAAGAGCATATTGAGCACTTTGAAGGATTAATTGGCCAAGATTTATTTTTATGAGTATACTGAAACATATAATACAAAAATCGTTAATTATGTGTGGGAAAACTGTTTATTTGTTACCAATGACCTTGACAGAGAATCCTCTAATATGACAGTCTTAATGGAAGCTAAAATGAATTGATAACATATCTCTTTTTTTGGGAGTGGCAAACGTTTTTTTAGAATCTTAAGGTACTTGTTTAGACCGAGTTCCCGGCACGACCACTATTTTTCAAAAATATTTTCTTGAACATGCGGCATTTCCTCCTATGAATAACTTAGTGGTTTTATTTGTGATGTTGTACGACTGGTTATGGTTTATAAATATAAATGAGCAGAATATAGAAAAAGAATTGGGCATCCGTGATCTCTCTGAAAGGAAATTGAAGCTGATCAAACAAGGGAAACACTTGCTGAAATAATGCATATTAATCATGTTAGCGAAAGTAAATTTGAGAAAAGCAATAAACATGAAACGAAAGGAAAATTTTCAATAGCTACATTAAGAACTTTATCAAGAAAATATGAAGCCATAACTGTACCGCAAAATGCACTTCACCCTGTCAAAAAGACACAAGCAAGAAAAAGTTCAACAGGATATTTGTCGATCATCAAAGGATATTAAAATTACAAAAACGTGAACAAAATGTGACAGTTTTGCTTGAAAATAGCTTTCCTGTAATGTTAGTAAAAAGTGTCTGTGATTTGTGTCCTTTAGTAAGGTCACGCACATTTGGAACAATTTAGTTCAGTTTTATTGGATATTTTCTCAAATTATGAAAGACAAATAGAAAAATCCTTGAAATAGGTAAGTATATTTTCTCTTAGTTAAATTATTCACTGAAATTGTGAGTTTTATCTTGTATATTGAAAATAATTATAAAAAAAAAGAATTGGGGTGCATCATTCCCCGCGACCATTAACGTTAGTATCGAGTGCACACCTGATCCCGGGCTTTCTCGCTTTAAATATTAAAAAAATAACACAATTGTTATTCATTAGAATTTTATATTCTTTTTTTATTACTTAACATTTATTCTAAATGCTAATTCTGCGAGGCNTTCATTAGAATTTTATATTATTTTTTTATTACTTAACATTTATTCTATATGCTAATTCTGCTAGGCTTAAAATTACAGTTCATTCAAAACCGTTTATAATATGAGTATTCATTTCAATAAATCATTTTACATTTTTGTATACATTGTCATGCACTTGGTTTTACTCTCCTTACAATTAAGCTATTATATCAAGAATAATATATTATCATTTTTTAAAAAAATAAACTCGTGTTAAAAGTGGGTACTTCAGCCAGTATAAGAACAAGTTTAATAATTATCAGTGACTTCCATGGGCTTGTCTTGCAGAGCAAAGTTTTTCAAAGGAAGGCTAAAAATTAGAAATTGACACTCAGTTATTTTTTGATATTTAGCTCAGATCTATATTTTGTCTTCAAAGTAGCCATCGCAGAAAATCCGGATTCACAAAGGTATGCTGTTAAAAATGGTAATAGTATACGAAATGCTTTTGTTTTCAGTGCAGAAAATTCAGCATCCATCTCTATCCAGATTTCAGAGTGATTTATTACAAAATTGCCCTTTAATTTCGTCACTGGATGTGAAATCTATGAAGATTTCTTTTTCGGCAGTTGAGAGCCCTTCTGAAGTATTTTGAAATAGATCCCTAACCCATTCGTAACTTGCTATCAATTTGCCCTCGTCTGTGTACTTGTTGATGCTTTATTATCGTCGAATGCTCGCTGTGATTTAAAAATATATCTATGATTTTGTTTTAATCCACTGCCGTAAATACTTAATACCGTGAATTATAATTAACGCGTGAATTATGAAATATACATTCAAGAGATTCGGTAGCTAATCGATTCGGCCAAGACTGACTAGAATTGTACGATGTACAGCATTTTTACATATTTTGTGCAGACGTCTGTTAGGTTGCCTAGACTCAAATGTACATTCGCGAGGATGCCAGATGTAATGAATATGATAAAGAGCATCATAGATTAGGCTATTTTTTAATGACATTTGTACTTTTAGAAATGGATCTTGAAGGAAATAAATCTTCAATTAAATATTATTTCTCAATCTGTTTCAATTTAAAAATTAGAGAGAAAAATAAAATAATTAACCTATTACTTAAAAGTATATATATACACTGGTGTGCAAAACTTAAGCAACAATGTAAAAATTTAGCAGATAGCCATGAAATTGCAGAAAAAGAGGTCTGGAGATCAGTACAGTGAACACGTAAGTCAGAAGAAACGTTATGCGTATCTAAATATCAGGAACAAAACGCCAGAAGCGATGTGAGCGTACGCAAAACGCGTGATGTCGGCGCGAGC
>BMAV01004512.1:85789-98443 GCA_019973955.1 Trichonephila inaurata madagascariensis | reverse complement strand
ACACATTATCATGCTTACTTGTAACTATTACTTATCACTATATCTATACATTAAGTATAATTAATATCTTCAAAAAATTGTATAAATATAACTATATATATATATATATATATATAAGGTTTATAACTTTATTATTAACAGTTATATTTTTTTTGTATATATCGTAATGTTTTTATTGTTTTCTAATAGCTATTGATTTTTATGTGTATCCTATGAAATACAATTCCCACCAAATTTAAAGAAGTAAAATTTGATCAGTTAGAGAATAACGCATGTTAAAAATAAAGGGAGCACCGAAATAGAAACAATTCTCAATAAAAAAAATTATTTAAAAAAAGGAAAATAAATTTAATAGCTTTAAATGGGATGAAGGGAGGAAAATAATTAGGGAAAAAAGAAACTACTTGAAGGTCTGAAATTTGAGCTCGGAAGTTATTTTTTTTATTCCTCATCGAATAAAGAAGGAAAGAAATGTGTTTTTTAAAACAGAGATAACTTCCAACATTTTAAGACTACTGATTTATTATTAGACAATTATTATTTCCTATAAATAAATACTACGATTTTAAAACAGAGTTGTTTTTTATTTCATGAAAATATTTATTTAATTGAAAAACAATAAGAGTACTATCTTTCTCCTTATCTTATGGTTATATGTAGGAACGAGTAGATATAAATAGATAAAATATTTTTATAATAAATGCTTATATAAAATATTAAATAAGACAAATATTGATTTTTAAAAACCTGTTTTCCATTCCTGGAAATACTTTTCTTCACATAAGGGGCGGGGGGCGGACAAATTAGTCAAGTCAAAATTCAAAAAGTCGACTCAAAGATAATTTTTTTCTTGAAATGACTAAACATATGAAGAAAAACATTAAACGAAATGTTTCAATGAATTAGTTATAAAAGCTTTAATTGTCCAATAACGAAAAATTTCTTCTGACATTCCGAAAAGCTTTTTATCCGGTAATTAAGTTTTAAAACAACATTTCTAAATGAACAAAACAAATGTTTGAATAAATTCCTTCCATCTTTGTTTTTCCAAAACAAATCAGTATCTCTCGGAAAATGTTACAAATATTTAAATCACCAGTAATATGAAAAGTACCATAAACTGTCTAGAATAGTATACATTTATTCGCCCGAATGGAGTAACTCACTTCGCTTAGACCTTTTCTGCAAATCAAAATTCTTCTACGTACAAATTTTTCTTTTTTCTTCGTAAGACAAAATGTTTATCACTTAGAATTTCGCAAAAGTTTTCTCTGAAAGATGAAGATCAGAATATTTCTAAAAATATCTTAATGGGGACAAATGTGCATCTTTATTAGAGTGCTTATGTAGCATTTTTATTCTTAATTCCTTTCGAACTGTCAACTTTCCATTAAAACAGAAAATAGTTTCACTTAGCGTACATATTTCCGAAAAAATTAAACAACAATGATCCATTAGTAGCTTTGTTAAATGAAATTACAGCTTAGTTGTTCCGTTTATTAACAACTCTATAGAAGTTCTCTTTCATTGAATCAGTAGTTACTGAAAGCAAGGAACAACTTTCACCGGTAAAATATTGTTTCACACAATGAGAGGTTCGATATAGCTGAACTCTTTACTCTCTCAGACTATATACTCTAAATTTCTTTAAGAAAGCATGGTATGATTCATAAAAATTCTTTAATCTAACGACTTTCACAAACTTTTCGTTTGCCTCCTATTTATATGTATTAAGTAAAACAGATTTATGCTCAAAATACCACAATAAGCTAAACGGTTAATTTTTTTGAAGAAAAATTTAAAAGTTCATAAAGAGAGAGATGTACGGAGAGTTATAAATTTAAAAAAAAAATCCTTTTTTATCAGGTATAGATCTACAGACTTAAAATTTAACAAACGTGTTTTTTCTTCCTTTTTCCTTTTTTTTGTTCAGCTGAGATATGCAAAAAGTTTTTTTTGTTTAATTTGCAATTCACGTTAAATTAACTGATTAAAAACTTCTTTATCCTTCAATCTGTATTGTTTAACTTTTCAGTTCTCCCGTGCGAAAAACGGGTATACCAGCTAGTTACATATAATTCGAACATTTCACGAAAAAGCATCCTATTAACTTCTATGCTGTGAATAGATTTCGCACAACTACTGTAGAGCAGCGTTTCTCAAACTGTGGGACACACCCCTCTAGGGTAGCATGATAATCCTACTAGGGGGAACGAGCATATCGAAAATAAAAGATTTAAAAAAAATCATCAATTTACTGAAAGGAATTAAAACAAAGTACATTGTGAGATAATAAAAAATACACATTTACAATGATAAAATATACTTATAAATGTATCAGTTCTGCAAAATGTGTATCTGATCATCAATTCATCAATACTAAGTTAAGAACAAGTTTAATAATTACTAGTGACCCCACGGGCTTGTCATATACAAAATTATATACAAAATGTAATACTTATTTTTATAATTTGTACAGTTTATAATTAAAGACGTATTGTAGCTTTAGCGTCAAAGTACATTGTTATTGAATTTAATACATTATTATTGTATGGTGGGGAGCGCCATGAAAATTACGATTGAAAATTGGGTCGCAAACATTGAAAGTTTGAGAACTTTTTGCGTAAAAGGAAGATAAAATATTGTAGCAAATTGTATGGGTGTAAAGACGACGGCAGTTATTAAAAAAATAACATACATATGAATGGACAAGGACGAATTGATGACTACACTAGGATAAATCTACGTATGTACACAAAAACATGTTATATAACAGGTCATTTACGGCGAAAATCGCTCTCGTTATAAACAAGCCTCACAACGTTCCAGACACGGCTCACTAAACAGTTCCACTAGCTGGAACTCAAACAGATAAAGTCTCTTTCTTATTGCTGTCAACGCACTCGACTGAACTCTCTTCCGAACTGACTGGATCTTTCTTTCTAAGGTCTTTTACATAGCCTCACGGAAATTTCTAGAGGGTCGCTACGAAAGACTTCTCGAAGGTTCCTTGGTGATATAATATTTTTCAGCAAATTTGTCTCCAAGGATGATAAAGTAGCCAAACTTGTAACCCTGGACAAATCTATGCCACAATCTTATTATTTTTTTTCAAGTTCACTCTGGAAAGCGAACTTTGCCCATAAAACTCAATTTTCCCACAAGGAGAGTATCGCTGCGTGGAAAACAACATATATGGAGTGTGTTCCAAAACAGTACTCTTAAATCGCTTTTCTCTCCTCTCAATGCCTCGTGTATTTTTATTATTTAAAAGCCATTTCTGGTTGTTGTGACTAATGCTACCTGCCAGATGAAGTTAGATCGAGGCCCGCAAAATTCATCGCGGCTAAGGGTAGAATTTTTACGCCTGTCGTTAGCCATAGCTTTGAGCATCCTGCAGGTGACAGTGCGATTTTGCTCGGTTCCACCTTAATTTAGAGGGAGAAAACCCTAGAGGTGGCCAGGGGCCTCCCACCTCTCTTCCCTTTCCACCAACCACACAAGAAGACTTGCGGCTCGACGGCGAGTACCACCATGCCGCAAAGGCTCTATACATTTACAAACATCCATGTCTTCTCCGGGATTCGAACCCAGTACCTACGGCACAGCAGTCAGCGTCACTAACCACTATACCGGAGGGACGACGTTTTTGCTGTTTGAGGAGTATTTCCATTATCCACTACCTGTGGACTCGCCGTGTGCCAGACTGCAACTGTAAGGAAAGGATAGTGGCATGGTTTGACCACTCTTGTTCTTTTCTTACCTTACCACATGATGGACCCTCCACTCACTCTCATGTACAGTAAATTAATGAAATCGTTTGCAATTACAGTATAGAGTAGGGGTACTCAACCTTTCTTTCTGCCGGGCCGCATACATATGTTTGCTACTTCACGCGGGCCGCAACATGAGGATTAATGGAGAGGGGGGGAGGCAAATGTTTTAAAACCAAGATAACAAAAAAATTTTAAAATGCGGAAAATTGATAAAAATATTAAAGCTCCTATTTTTCTTTTTTGAATTATTATTTTTTTTATATTTTTTAGCATTTAAGAATCACTCCTTCCCAATTTCTGCATAAGTAAACGGTTTCCATATAATTACCACTAATATAACAAATTTCATAGGGTGCCTTTGTTACCCCTGTAACACATTACCACTGACCAAACACTTTTTTGCTGTTTTAAAGATTATTCAAGAAAGCCTATTTATCATCTCTTGAAAGAGATCTTCGAGGAAACGTGTCATTGAACGATTCCAGTTTAGTGGTATTTTTTAAACATAACACTTTCGTGACAAATCAAACAATGACTGATCCCTGCTTGTTTTTCACTATAAAATAGTCAACTTCCCAATCGTCTTGAAGCAACCTATTTTCTTCGAATATTTTTGGCTTGCAAGATATGAAAGATAGTTAAAAATTAATTCCACTCTTAAAATGGTCGCTACTCCACTGTTGTCTATTATCACTAATCAGAAAAAAATATTAATTCGCATCCGTACGTCATCGACAACAAAAAGCAAAATTGATATATTTGATTTCTTAACAATGAATTTCCCACCAAATTTTCATAAATAAATGAATTTCTCAGAACAATGGGCCATGACCGGGTCACTTCAAACGGCCCGGTAGGCCACAGGTTGAGTATCGCTGGTATAGAGTATACATTATTGTATGTGTATACTGTTTTCAACTTGTTAATTATCATCTTTTTCAACGCTGTACACTGTCTTTTACTTTAAGACATCCTTATTCTTTGTTGAGTCACTATCATTTTACTTGTACAACAAAGGTTTTGTTCGAGCTTTGATCATTGCAAAATCATTAATGACATCAATGTAATCAATTTCCATGGTAATATCTCATTTTGAGAGCTTAGCATCACCAAACTGTTAAGCTTTTCATTTTCCATAGTAGATCTCATATCAGTCTTTACTCTCTAAAGCAGTGATCCGCAACCTCCGGTCCGCGGACTGGTACCGGTCCGTGGATCAAATGGTGTCGGTCCGCCTAAAGAACATTAAACTATTGCCATTTTATTTAAAGTGGTGCATTTCTCTCGGATTTGCGCAAATTTCCCATGGAAATCATTTTATATTCCACGTTAAATCACTTTTATTCATTTGGGTGTACCTATATTTTATTCTAAAGGCATATTTAAAAGTAACTAAATTAAATTTTTTTTATCAAAACAATCTAAAATATGAACAATCAACGTGTCCCATCCTCAGCGAGCCGCGGTAAAATTATCAAACGTTGACTGGTCCGCAGCGATAATAAGGTTGCGGAGCACTGCTCTAAAGGACAAAAATGCTTCTCACATGGCTCGCCAGACGGTAGTACGCGTTTGCAGTAATTTTAATTTTATCGTTTGTTTTTCACCCTCTAATTTCTGTTGCACCCTGTGCATGTGCCTAATGTGCCTATGCAGAAAAGCGGCCCTGCCCATTTAAGAATTCTAATGAGAAAGGTGGTCTTAGAAAGAGCTGTTACTGCATATAAGAAGGAAGTTGCATTTTTTTTAATGTCAAACACAATTTGATCCTAATTTTCAGCGACCGAATGTAGTTTCGTAATTGTGCTCATCGTATAGCAGCCAAAGGCAAACCTTTTTTGGATGGCAAATTACCGGGTGTCCGAAAAGTATGTGACTACACTTTCAAATTTTATAATTACAAATAAGCTAACAAATATATTCATTTATGGTTTTTGTGCTGCATAACGAAAATGCCAAAATTTTTTAACATGTTTTTTTTGCTACACGGTTTCAATGGGAGCACTATAAATCTTGCGCAGCACAATGTCTATTCGAGTAACGTCATCTCAGCTTCTGATAAAGTGACCAGATTTTGTTTTTAACATTACGCTTTTTATCGTCATAAATATTTCATGCCACTAATAAATTGTGAACCTTGAAAGTGGACTTCGCATTTTTAGGTAGTCTGAAACTTATGCTGTACATGTGTTGCAGATTTAAATTCCATATCCCATGCAACAACTTGCGCTTGTTCTTGCGGTGAAGCCCTCTTGAAAAGAGAATGCTGCAAAACGTGGACGTTGCATCATCTAGTTTACATTTCATCAAACAAAAGCTTTAATCTTTTTTTTTTTTGCGGAACATAAATCCCATAAGCAAAAATCCTTGTTTAATTTTAAATAAATTTTGAAAGTGTAATGATACTTTTCGAATACCCTATATCAGGGATGGTGAACCATTGGAACGCGTGCCATTGATGGCACGCGGGATAATATTTTGGAAACGCCTTCGATCAAAACGATCAACCGTGATGGATTCTTCAATCAAGGAATTTTCAGTGAGATTTTCGCATTTCAAAGAATAATCAGAAACGCTCAATGTACCCTGATGCGACATTTTTTAAACTGAACTTGCCCCAATTCGATTGGATGGACATTGAAGAATTTTAAATGCAACTTATTAATTTCTAGCCTAGTTTAATAAGGATTCAAATATTTATTGAAACAAGGAAAAAGTTAGAATTGATTGAAACAGAAATATTAGCAAGCAATATAAGTAAAAATGCCAGTAACGAAATTTTGGAAACATGGAATTCGATTCCAGACACGTTTAACTGTTTGAAGATGCAGGCTTATGCTATTTTAACCATATTTTCATCAACCTATGCCTACGAGTCAATATTTTCATAGATGAATAACATTAAAGACTCGCTTAGAAACCATTTGGCAAATGATTCCAATTCAGCATGCATTCTGTGCTTAAAGTAACATCTTACCCAATCCTAACATAATTTATTTGTCATCTAATCTGCAATAACAGAGATCACATTAATATTACTTTATATAATTTGAATTACACGCGTTTAACTAAAACATTTACTATTATAAAATACAAAATGTATTTTTCTGTATTAAATAAAGAGTTCTGTGTTGTTAGTGTTAGTTTTTATTATTTTTCCAATAATCACAAGTCAAAATTATTTGACGGTGCGTCTATACTTCATTGAGCATTTCTTTAGAAAAAAAGGCACGTTGACTCATAAAGGTTCGCCACCCCTACCCTATATAAAGGACACATTTTTTGAAAAGTGATGAAATATTGTTCAACGATCTACTAAATTTACAAACAATGTTATCCTGAATTCAAAAAATACTTGCTTCAGCAGCTCAAATGGCAGCAAATGTGAGTACGAAACAAAATTCAAGTTTACAAGAAACTGTTGTATTTAGCGTGGCTCTTGATAAAGGTACAAATGTGAATGATGTTGCTCCCCTTACAGTAACTGCACGATATTGTGATAAAGATCAAGTTTATGAAGAGTTGTGAAGCTTGATTCTTCTGTCTGGGATAACTAAGGAACAAGATATCTTTCTTCATTTATAAATCCTTTTGAATGTAAAAACATAATATAAGTAAAATATTTTGTTTTACTACAGATGTGCTCATGCAATGGATAAAAAGGAAAGAGGATTTGTGGAACTTCTTGAAAGTCATATTTAACGTAACTTATATTGATCTCCCATTGCATAATATATCAGCAAAGTTTAGTTGCCCAAATTTCTTTGTGGCACTTAATTTCTGTAATGAACACACTGTTGTTTAAATAGTTCATTTCATAGTGTCACGTTCTTCCTTGGTACAAAGGAAATTTAAATCTCGTTCAGAATAAATGAAAAGTGAATATAAAATCTCCCCTTGTACAAGTATGTCCGTTGGTTTACTCGTGGTAATGACTTGAATAAGTTTGTGTCATACATGGAAACAATTAAAGTTTTTCTTAATGAGAAGGAACAACATTTTCCCGAATTGAACGATAAGAAAAGGTTAATCAAATCGATGTTCCTGACATATGTAACTAAATGAACTAAACTTAAGATTGCAAGGAAAGGGTCAAACGGAGCTTGAACTTTTTGAATATTGCTACAAATTAAAGTATATTTTCTCGTGATATTAATACTAGTATCTACAAATACTTCCCAAATGTTAAAGCGTTTGCAAATACACCAACCATAGACAAAAATCAAACTTCAAACCAACGCTGAAGTCTTCTGAAAGATGCAAAGACAATGGCTATATGCCTACAAATTCCTTCATAATCAAATCTGATTTGATAGATCCATTAAAAATCCCATTCGATTTGTCAATTTTTAAGTGGATGGAAGTTGATAATTTTTTTTAAAGGAAGCTTATTCAAGTAACATCTTTAGAATTATGGAAAACAAAAGTTACGCGGAAAAATCTAGAAGATAACTATTTTAAGGTATCCGACTACGTTCGGAACCGTGATTTTAAAAAAGCGTATAAATGGATAATTTTCATGATATTTAGTGTCACTTAGATTATAATACATGTATAAAATTGTTTTAAGGACATTCTGACAAAAAAAAGTTATTTAAATACAATATTTCGGCAAAAAATTTACTTAGAATAACCTTTTTTCAAAATGTTCTCCTTTAGTGAAAAATGCTTCTATTATAATAATATTTTACCAGTATATAGCTCAAACCTCTGTACAGAGGCTCAACTATGATTTTTGAAAAACTCCCATTTTCAGAGTTATCACCCATTGAAATACAGGAAAAATATTATTATTATCGAAGCATTTTTCATAAAAGGAGAATGTTTTGAAAATTGGTTATTCTATGTTAATTTTTTGTCAAAATATTTTACTTAAATAATTTTTTATTGAAATACTATTCTTAAAACAATTTTATATACATTTTCTAATCCAAGTGACACTAAATATCATAAATATTATCCATTTATACGCTTTTTGGAAAATTACGGTTCCGAACGTAGTCGGATACCTTAAATTGCTGGAGCGATTTAATTGTCAATTGCTGTATATAATTACCGGAGTGATTTAATTGTCTTAAGAAAATACAGCACGTGCTATGCTTTTTGCTTTTGGTTCCACATATTTATGTGTGAACAAAATTTTTCTCATGCAAAATACAATTTGAGTCCACAAAGAAATTGTTTAACAACTAAATATTCAAGAATCATGTGACTGATTGAAAGTCACAAATTATGCCCCTGATTTTGCGATATTGTCTAAAGCTTTGCAGGGACACAAGGTTCTCATTAAAATTCTCACCTATTTAACTCTATTGAAGAAATACTTAAGTTTCATGCTGTTTAATTATTAACATTTTTTTTTATAAATATTCTTAAAAAATACATAATATATGTATAATTTTGATTTGTTATTTATGTTGAAGAATAGTCATATTTTATGGGGTTTTTTTTCTTATTTTAATAAATATTTTTAAAATGTTTATGTGTACATTTTTAATTTTATTTATATTGAAGGAAAAGCTATCCTTAAGGTTTTATGAATATCTTTCACTGGTGCATAATCAATATATAATAAAGCTCTAAATTTGTATTTTTGATTTCTATTCCCTAGCTCTGCATGTATTTTGGTGAGAATCGCATTTTTTGAAATATTTCCTGCTACATGGAACCATAATCATATTGGTAGATTGGTTTGGCACACCATAGCTATAAGGTAGCCGATCCTTGTGTACCATACTCTTGAAATATTTAAAATTTTCTGGATTGAACTCCGTTAACAATTTTTATCGATTCTTTCAACAGATTCGAGGAATTCATAAACAAAACTAAATACATTCATTCATCTGATTGTTTTCAAAAAGAAGTTTCAGAATACTTTTTATGTACTAAAAAATGCTACCTATTCAGTTATTAAAGGTATTGACTTTCGATCTATTGACTTTACACAGTTATACTTTTTTCCCTAATGATAACCATTACAAATAATTTAAAAACGTTCAAAATACTTTCCATGTTTAGCAAATAAAGAGAAAGCTTTTTCTCGAAATTCGGGCCCTTTTGAATACAGACCTAGAATAAAATAAAGACCTTTTTTTATTTTTACGTTATTACAGTTGAATGTTTCATGAATATTCTTTATCAGTTTTCAAAAACATAAAAAAATACCATTTAACCAATTTAAATTTCCGAGAGTTTCAAAATATGATTTAAAAAATGATACGAATTAATAACAATTGGACCATTTTTAGAATTCATATTCTTTATATAATTTATATTTCATATATTATTTTTTTTTCAAATGATATAAAAAAATTATGAAGACTACCACGAATGAGAACGAAAAAGAATAATTCTGATAGAAATTTTTGTCAGCAAAGATAAAAGAATTGTCAATATTAAAAAGTTAAATCAAAAGGTATGGCATTAAATATTATTTAGTGATTTATAGCAGATAATTGTGCCTTATCATGTGTAAAACAGTAAATTTGCAGGTTTCAAACGTGCATTTACAAAAGAACAGCAAAATATTTCTTTTATCATAAGTGCAATTCAAACTCTTATGTATAAGAACGAATTAATAGTCAAGTAGAAGTGCATTGTATGAATTTTTTATTAAATGATTTACTTGAACAGTATAAGTTTAAAAGTTTCTTAATATATAATGGGTATACATAATCGTGCAAAAAGTTCGGATACAAAAAATTGAGATAGTCTGCAATATTTTTAAGAAAACTGCAGTCTTTCACTTATGTTTTTCTAAATCAGTCAGAGCTAAGTAATAGAATTCAAAAACTCCCTGACTGAGTCTATTACTTTAAAAATATTACCGTTAAGTTGCTGAAACACATCCTCCTTCGAAATAAGATCCCTGAACAACAACACACTTTTGCCATCGCTTCTAAAGTTCATCGAAAAATTTCTGGAATCCATTTTTAGCCATGTCCTTTAATTCAGCACTTTTAACTTCATCTGCGAACTGAAATCGATGACCTTACAAGTGACGTGCCAATACAAAAAAATATTCTGTTGTTTCAGGGGGCGAAATCAGGGGAGAAGGAAGGATGTGGCAAAACAGTTGTTTTCATTTTCACCCCGTCGTTAATTGAAGCATGTTCTTACGTACAGCCTCAGAAACTTTTCAATGTTTTCAGCGGTGCGGGAAGTCTGTGGACTTCCAGAGCGTTCATCAACTTTGACACTTTCCCCGCCTTCTCTGAAACGTCGCTCCGCTGAAAACCTTGTGTTCGCAATAATGTATCACTGTCTCAAACATGCTTCAACATTTCGTTAGTCTCAGTAGAACTCTTTTCCAAGTCAACACAAAATTTGATATTATTCTCTGCTCAACAAAAGCAATTTATTTCAATTGCCGGCAACTAAATGCATCTACCTACAAAATACGACGCCGTGGTAAGCCACTGACCACATGATTCGAGGCAAACCTTTTTAGAAAAGGGGAAGAATGCAGTGACACAGAAATGTTATCGTAGTCGCTCTACTGAAAAGATTTTTCACGTTACAGGCTGAGTCCGGGATGTTTTGAATCCTACCTTGTATGACACTTTGAACAGAAGCGTGCAGCAGGTATTTCTCTACGTCAAAAAAAAGGACGACCCGTCGGAGATTATTTTTAGGCTCGTTAACATTTAGACATCTAAAGGTTATTCATTTATTGAACAACCAAGAGATTTTCTGAACGCAACAGCATTGCAGACCATACTAAAAGCGATAGTCCGCACTCGGTGAGAACACCAGTTTGGGTCAAAGCAGTCAGGGATAGAATTCGTCGAAAGAAGACTCTTCCGGCAAAACAGATGAAGGTGTCAAAATGAGCAATGTGTCACATGGTAAACGAAAACTTTACATTAAGAAGTTACCGAAGAAAAACTGGCGATTTCCTTACAAAATAATTAAAGCGACAGAGTTAGCTTAAAGCCAGTGCCAGTTTATCCATTGGGCGCTTGAAGCGGGTGACCATGGTCCCGGATAAGCTGGATTTAACCAGGTTTTCTGGCTATAAATTTCAATCCGCCAGTGCCAAGTTGGAGGGGCTGTAAATCTTCTGCAACCAGGGCCCGAACTAAGCTTAAACCGGCACTGCTTAAAGCAAAAGCAATGCTATGACGTATTCTTATAACAGCCACAAATGAATTCTTTTTATCGACGAGAACATTTTAAACATTGAAAAATCTTTTAACTTTTAGGACCTTTTATGACCATGTATACATAAGGAATGCCCAGAGAAAGAAAACACGTGCAGAGAGCTCATCATCTAGCTTCCGTAATGGTTTGGTGGTGTGTTAGCTATGAAGGCGTCTCAGAGATTTATTTTTGACAAAAAAGAGTGAAAAACACGGCAAAAGCTCTTATCAAAACACTATCATCGAACCAATCGTAAAATTGCTGAACGAGAATCTGTTTAATGGAAACGAGTGGACTTTTTAACAAGACCCTACTCTTGCTCACCAGGCGAAGACGACACAGCTGCAGTTGAGAGATTGTACCGAATTTATCACAGAGCACAAAGATGTAAAATCTTTCAACCGATCTTTCTTTCAGCAGTCCGAATTTAAATCCACTCGACTATAAATTGGGATCAGTACTGGAGGCAAAGGTGAACCAGAAACAGCATTCTAATTTAAACAGTTTTAAGCCATTGGCGCAGCTAGCTCCGTAGGAACTCTGTATCAAAATTCCATCGGGGCTCGTTTTTAGATATGGGAGCCCTGTTAGTAGGGCTGTAGTTACTCATTCTGCTGCCCCTGTAGCTTGGGGGTCCCGTATCATTGATACGGCGGTAGCTGCAACCCTGTTTTAACCTTTTAACTGTCATGCCCGAGATAATCTCGGGCACAGCACTGGTGTTCGAAAATGTCAC
>BMAV01004512.1:61840-77554 GCA_019973955.1 Trichonephila inaurata madagascariensis | reverse complement strand
TAGCGGGAGTGACAACTTGATTGGTCTGTTTCGGTTGGGATATGACAGGATTTCTCTTGGCGTGTGTCGCCATCTGTTTAGTGTTTTTAGAGTTAGAGTTATTTGCAGCTTGTGCGTAGGAAACATTAGACCTGATTAAACTGTCGACAGCTGTTGAGTAGTTATTAGGTGTGGTGTTGGTGCCTTTACGCGGTTTGGGATATAATGGGCATTTAGAGTAATTTGCCATGTGTCCGTACACATAGCAATTAATACAAAATGAATTTTCAACATGTTTAATAGCGCAGTCACGTGTCTGGTGTGCTTCGCCGCATTTTAAGCAGCGGGGAATAAAATGACAATTTTCAGCTGTATGGTGGAATTTATTGCACGAATAGCATTGGGTCACCCCTTTGCCATCGTACCCCTCGACTCTGACTGTTAAGTAGCAGAGTTGTGTTAGGTGGAAAACTTGAAGATTAGTTATGTTGCGCGGTGGTGTAATAAGAAAAACTGGAAGTGTTTGTTTTGTGATTCTGCCGACGAGTTGCGTGACTTTATAAACTGTATAACCGAGATCAATTAAATTTTCATGAATGTCTTGTGTCTGTGTGTCTCTAGGGAGTCCCTTAATTACGACCTTGATTGGTCTCTCTTGCTTAGGTTTAATGCAGAAATATTGATATTTAAGTTTTTCAAGTGTATTGATTAACAGTCTGTATTCTTTGAAATTATTTGTGTAGAGCCTGATGAGTTCTCCGGTTTTCTTGCTGCGGAGTGTGGGAATTACTTTTGTGAGTGACTTTAATTGTTCCATGTAATGTTTTTCAATGTTGAGAAATACCGGGGGTGGGAGTGTGTTAGGAGTAGTTGTTTTAGAGGTGGTGTGTTATATTAGAGGTGTTGGCCGTATTTTGTGTCGCGATGTGTTGCGAGTTTCCTGTCATATCCGAAGCGATATTTTGATTAAGTCCTGCAAATTTATTATTAGTTTTCAAGTTAAAATTTTTAAATTCCAAATTAGCTTATTTAGTAGTATGCCTAGAGGTAGGAGAAATGAAGCCGTTTTCACTTTCCTTTCTTTTGGGTCTATTAATTTTTTGAAGTTCCGGGAAGTCACTATTTTGAGTTTTAGAGGGAGAATTTAATGGAGTTGAATGAATCTGACAGCCAGGGGTATCACAGCGAGGAAGAGTGTTAAACTCACTTACCGCTGCTTGATGTCTCTCGTACAGGTATTCCTGTCTCGTGTAGAGGACGGCCAGTTCCGGATCATCGTCTTGGACGTAGGAGGCGATAGCGTTGATCGTGTGGGAGACGTTGCTGAGCAAAATGGAGTATTTCCTTAGATCATCGTTGGTGTTCCGTAGTCTGTCACAGTTCGTTAGAGTAGGAGTGGAAGCTCTGGAGGAGGGAAGAGAGGCAGATCGTGCTAGTTCCATTTCTTGGTTCTGGTCTGAAGTCATGTCCGGGTCGGTGTCGGGGTAAACGGTTTTGGCGGTTAAAAAGCGAAGAAAAGGCTGTATAAAAAATAGAGCACAGATCAGTAATAGTCGACGCCCTATCCTTTCAGCTCTGAAAAGAGCTATAGGTACGCCTGATTGAGTGCTCTTATGATCTGGGGAGCAGTAAGTCGAAAGATAGTACGGAGCGTATAGAGGACGCGACCGTACTCGAGCGTGTCTCAAACGAAAATCAGGATTTTCTCATCTTCAGTTGGACATACTCACCCCTAAAAAGGAAAGAAGGGACGTTTCAGCCGTCACTCTGAAACCGGTTGTATCCCCCCAATAAAAGTAAAAGTAAAGTTCCAAGCTTCGATCTAAATGGGGCTCCCCCCTCACCTCTTTCTAGGGCAGGGGTGGCCAACCCAAATGACTTCGCGGGCTACTTCGGAAAAACTTAACAATCCTGCGGGCCGCATATAAAAATATATATTTTTTTATATAAGATTTGAATCCATTACAAACATTTTTTGGAGTGAAAATTTAAAACAGACTTATATATTATTATTATTTCATTGTTTTTAATGTATACAAATATAGATAGAAAAATAATAATAATGCAATGGTCAAATAATGTTTAATTTATTTAATTAGTGAGATATCTGTTTCTCAACTCTTTCACTTAGTTTTTGCAAGTCGATCTCAATGCATGTGTATTTGCGTATCGTAATTGATTTTGCAGATTTTCATGCATTAAATTTGAGCACGATTCATGTTTGATAAATTTCAATTTAGAAAAAAAAAAGAGAGATTCGCAGTAATAGAAGCAGATTGATAAAATAATAAAAGTTATGGGATTTATTTTTTACAAAATAAATAAATAAAACACTTTTTTAAACAAAAGTATTGAACAAAATAATCGAATTTTGTAAAGCTGTAAAGAACCTCGCGGGCCACAAAATTATTCAAGGCTAGCCACATGCGGCCCCCGGGCCGTGGGTTGGACACCCCTGTTCTAGTGTAATGAATGCGGGATTCTTTCTAATCCTAGTTGAAGCATGAAAATTAAACGTAATATTTTTAAAAAATAGGTTTGGAGAGGAAGAAAAATCTTACACTAAAATTAAACATAAAATGTAGAAAAAGGACAAATTTTTATAGAACTAAGAAAATAGTATTATTATCATCATTAGGAATATATATTACAGTGATCTTAAGAATAAAAATCTATTTTTGTAAGCGAATCGGAATAGCAATGAACAAATATCTTAATTTATTAATCTATTAATCACATTACTTAAATATACTTTGGGTCTAAAAAGAAAATTAAACAATTAAAATTTTAAAATAACAAAAGTATACAGGTATTAAGAAAAAGTTACTCTAAATAATTTAAATACAAGAAAACAAAATATAATTAAGAAGACTTTCCTTGAAGCATCGGATATATTTGTACAAAACTCCCAAACAATGACAAAAAAGAGCTAGTATAAGCCAGAGATTAGGTGATATAAATCTTGTGGTTATATCCCTTTTAAAAGGTTTTGACTTAGATTCCTCTCTTCCCCTTACCATTGCTTTGCTTAAATTAATTCATGGATAGAATTCAATATTGTTAAATTACAACCAAAATTCACAAAGCCGGATCGGGTATTCTGAACAAATTACCTATGATTTTAAGTGGGAATATTAAAGCAGAGTTTTCAAAAGACAAACCAAAACCTTTAGTTGATTTTTTAAAATCAAAATTCAATTTAATTATGTCAAATGATCCAAATGAAGCACGAGGAAGTACGGAACAACGCTTGACGGAGTTTTTTTTTTTATAGATATTTAAATAAAATTTTGAATCTAAAGTATTTATAACCTATTTTAGCTACCATAAACGAATTGTTTCCTTTTAGAATACAATTAATTCCCAAATATGATTGAATATATTTCGCACAAAAATATTACTTTATGAGTACAGACATATGAATAAATAATTTTTTTAGTACAACTAGCTGGATAGCCCGGCGTTGCACGGACTTCTTCAAGTGTACAGCTTTATGCCTTAGAAGATTCCCTTTCCCTTTCAGTGTCAACACTTCCTGGTGTGTGTGTGTGATTTCAATATTAATATCATTAAAATACTCTTTTTCGAAGTTTCATCCACGTCTTAGTCCTGTCGGGCGGATCTGTTTTCTCGCCACTTAGCTCGGCGTTGCAAGGGCTCTTTCTGAGGGTACAATTTTATCTCGATGGAAATTTTCCCTTTCTCTCTGAACACCAGTACTACTGTGTGTGTGTGTTACTGAGCGATGTGAGATTTCTATATTTATGTCATTTAAATCCCCTTTTCAGAAATTTCTTCCACTTCTTTTTGTCAGACAGGTTTCTTTTCCCTCCGTTCAGCCCAGAATTGTATGGGTTTTTTCAAGTATAAATCTTTTTTTTCTCACCGAGGGATAAGATATATTTTTTTTTCAAATTTCTATTTTCGATTAAAAATTTACAAAGCTAATCCAATTTTGTTCTCAAGAAAATAGACAATGTACGAATTTATTATTAAATATATAATTAAGTAATAAATAATAAAACGCAATATAACTTTAATTCTTAAAAAAAAATATTAATTTATATCAATTTTCGTTAAATAATGAATCAAAAAAATGTGTACCGTTAGCTATGAAACGACTGATTTTATCTGGATGTTGTTTGATTTTTCTATTAAATATATGTAACTGTGAAAAAGGTAAAGCCTAAAAATTTGTTTTCATTCCTTGTATAAAAAATTTTTTAAAGAAATAGTACTATTTAATAAAAACAGGGCAGCATTTTCCTGTATTTTAAGGTTTTTCAGTAAATTATTTCTCTGAAAGAAAACTATCAGTTGCGATGTATTATTAAAAACTAAGATCGTATTAATTATTTTACAATGAATGCTTTCTTAAAACTCAAACTAATAAATTGGATTTGAAAAATTACTGGAAAGTTCCTTATTTACATTCATTATAAAAGAAAAAAAAAACATTCAAAAAGAAAACATCTTTTTATCTGACAGAAAAATCTTTTATCTGCTTACGTACTCTCCGTGTTTTTTCCGCATGTGCACTATAAGCGCTCAAACTCGAGAGTTCTGAAGTAGCTTTCTCATAATTAACTATTACTGGCATTTGGCAATTTTTCTAATTTTTTTCGTTGTATTTTTACGGCTCCCCAAGACGGAAAAAATACATCTTTACATCATTTTTTGTATAAAGAAAGCAAAAATTTTTTTTAATTACAAAATTCCGAATTTTTTTTTAAGTTTTACAATAATTTGTTTCAAATTAACTTGGCAGCGTTGGAAAAGGTTAAATAAATGTACCAATCTGCTTGAAAAATAGTTTTCTTTTTTTAGGAATTTAAATTAGAAAAATTTAAAACATTGTAGAAATTGAGATTTTAATAACATTTTTTTTAACAATGCAGACAAATCAAAGTTGGCGCCCAAAACTGGTAATTAAAACTGGTTTTAATTAATATCTTTTTAGCTAATTGCGATATTGAACCGAATTGTGAATCTAAACCATTCTCGAATCCACTTGAACCCACACAAAAAATTTCATGAAAATCGGTCCAGCCGTTTAAGAGGAGTTTAGTCACATACACACGCACAGAAGATTTTTATATATAAAGATTATTTGAAAGATATTAATTAAAAATGCTAAAAAGCATGACTCGTCTGCCTTTTTGTAACAATAAAGACCCGGTTTGGCCAAAAATCTATTTTTGACGCCAACTTACGTCTTTTTTTATAACAATAACGTTGTTACAACAATGCAGGTGAATGTTGAGTTGCATATTTTGAATGTTTTTAATTAATATCTTTTTAACTAATTGCGATTCTAAACCATTCTCGAATTTACTTGAACCCACACAAAAAATTTCATCGAAATCGGTTCAGCCGTTTAGGAGGAGTTTAGTCACATACACACGCACACAGAAGATTTTTATATATAAAGATACTAACATCTTGTTTTTTATTCATAACTAAACTCTGAAATAACATTACAAAATTTCAAGTTATCACTTCTATTGTGTGGTCATATAAGCACACACTTTTTTTTCTTCCTTCAATATACTGTAAGCAGGAAAAAATAAATTTCAAGTCTTCATCTCCGTATTTTAATTTGTACAATTTACAAAGACTATTTTATAAATAACATCTATTTTATTTCATTTTTTAAATTAATTATAAACACGGAACCTAAACATGAAGAATATCGCCATATTTGGCGAATATTGGTATTAAAAAATCAAGAAGAAATTTCGCGAAGTTTTTAATGTGTTACTACTTAAGTTAACAGTAATTACCATACAGTTATATACATGAAACTGCTTTAAAAATGTTCAGTTAATAAATTAAACAATGAATTTCTTTCTTTTTTTGAATAAAAAAAGTATTCATAGTTTATTCAAAAAGAATTTAACTTTTTTATTGAAACATAATTTATAACAAAACCTTTTCGGCAATGCATAGCTTGATATACGACAAGTAGTGTGAATTCTCCTCTCTCTCAACGGATTAATATAATTAGCAAGAATAGAGTTAAATGTTTCACATGCTTACAAATCTAAGATATATTTTAATAATCCTTGCTAATATTGTAAACGCGAAAGTTCGTATGTGTGTATGTATGTTTGTTACTCTTTCACGCAAAAACAACTGAATGGATTTTAATGAAACTTTACAGTAATACAGCTTATACATCAGAATAACACATAGGCTGTAATTTATAAAGATATTTTGTGAAATATCCAAAATTTTTCCGATAAATGTCGAGTAAGTAGGAAAAAATTCTGCCATCTGCAAAAAAGCCCGCGACAGCATATATCTACCTTTTGTGTGAAGCAAAATTTTCCCTTTTTGTTTTGTCTACGCCAGGCACTGGCTTCTAATTTATTGCTTTGATCAGTGTAATCACTATTTTTTTATTTTAGAATTAAACTAGATTTTGAAGAGAGAGGTTGTGTTAAGTCTCTCTTTGTTTGAATAGCTATTATTGATTTTTTTTTCGTGTGTAAGCCATTATCGCCAAAATAGTGAACCATAAATTCAATAAAATTTGATAATTTATTTCTATGCACGTTTTTTTTTAATTTATTTTTGTTATTTATGATTTTATTATGCACATTTGGTAGTAGCAAATTGATCCTTATATCAAAATAAATACTTTTATCGCTTCTGGTATTTAAAGTAGAATAACTTTGTCTAACATCATTTGGACAAATTTGCATAGTTTGTTTGTGGTTAGTAGTTAATTATAACGCTATAATTTTAATTGAATAGGCAGGTATTGACTTTTTTAAATATAAAAATAATTATAACTACCGTACTGTATTTTTTGGAAGTGTAGAAAAAGAGTACCCACTAAGAATTATGCCGCGAAAGCGTTAGTGTAATCTTTCCCAAAGCTCTAATAAACCTCGAGCTATGAAAGTAGCTAGACAGTTGCCAATTTGACTCTATCGCCACCATTTCTCTGTTTCCGTTGAATCGCCATTATAATTTAAGTAACGGCGTTGCTTGTGAGAATTACAATTTTAACATAAAATAAATACAACAGAAAGTAATGTTGACGTATTAAACTTGCAGATATAAATTATTTACTTTATTTTAAGCGTTCATTACACAAAATTTGTAACGTGTTACTTTTGCTGAGCAGAGATCAGTTTAGGAAGATGTTTTCAAAAATCGACCCACAAGAGTTACGGGGAGTTAGTTATAAAGATATGCAGAAAGCTTTTTTTGTTGTTTATTTAATTTGCAATTCACGTAAGATTAACTCATTAAAAACTTCTTTATTCTTCAATTTGAATTGTTTAATTTTTCAATTCACCTGTGCGAAGAGCAGGTATACCAGTTAGTTAATTATATAAATTATGGTAACTTTTTTTCTCAATTTATGCGAAGGAAAAAAAACTTACTTCACAGCAAATTATCATTTTGTTCGATAAAACTACATTGGAAACGAATATCTCATTTGCAATAAGCAGTCTGTGGTGAAATTCAGGAAACAATTTAAGCTTGTAAAATATTGATAAATTGGGCAGATCTGGAGTAGCCTAATTCTCTCTATTAAACGAAAACGCAGTTGTCAACTTGGCGAGCTAATAATAGAGTTGGAGGTTGTTGTGATATAATTCGTAAGTACCGTATTTATTAATTACAATGTGAGGACATTTAGTTATGTGAATTTTATTTTTAAAAAACATGTTATGATAAGGGGAATTTTACTTTATTCAATAAACAACAATACTTTACCACCTAAATTTTTAATATATATGATTTTTGGGTTCTTACGTACTGTCACACACACACACACACACACAACAACTGCCAAATCCATTAATAACTTGCCAAGATGGCAACCCCGATTTCCTATGTGTCGTACGCGATGAATTGGCAACCAGATGCTTCGTTTGATAAAATGTAGCCGATAGGTTGCAATAATATGTAAATAGCGATTTTTGAATATATGCAACTAATTCAGAAAATTATTAAAATCTTTTTGGTATTTACGTATTAGCGTTACCGCAGCCAAAATTGCGCCACGAGAATCCTTTTTCCTCAAATAAAATACCTGAGAATACAGTTACACTTATTATTTTTGTGGGATATGAAGCGAATACTTGAGAATCTTTGTTCTTTTGATATCAAGGCGCGAATTTTCCTGCGGTGACGCTAATACGTAAGTACCATTTTTTTTTTAACGTCAAATAGAAAATAGCCCGCTTTGCATAAATATTATAAACATTGAGATATTTTTTTAAAATTATAAAATTTTTTAATATTTTGTATAGTTAAATAATTTTTAACATAACCAAACTCTGTTGTTTTTCCCTCAACATAACAAATTATGTTCATTTAAATGCATGTACAATTTTAGGACAGTCATGCTCGGATAGAAGATTGGAAATAGTATGCTCTTTCATTTATAATTTAAAATTTATATTAGAATTTAATCAATATGGTTTTATTAAAGACTCATATATCACATCAACACATTTTTATTCAATTCAGATAGATCATTGTACATGCTATTCAGTTTATTTTAAATAATTAAATAACATCAAATATTGCTGCAATTTAAAATGACAATAATATGAAAAAAGTAACCAAAAATTTAGCATACTTCTGTCACTCTACACAATAAGACAATACAGCTTAAGACTATTCTATAAATGTAATACAGAGGCATTATGTATTACTCAAAAATAAAATTTAGCATACTTCTGTCACTCTACAATAAGACAATACAGAGGCATTATTTATTACTCAAAAATTAAAATAATTTAAACACAGAAAAATAAATCCTAATGCATATACATTTCAGCAGAGCTTGAAACTTCACAAATGAGATGAATATTTTTATTAAAATGTTACAAATCGAAAATGTCTTAAAAGAAATTTTCTTTTTAATGATGTCATCACTATGTTTCACTAGAATCACTAATGAAATATTTCATGCTTCATTTATGAGTAACGAATCACATCCAATATATAGTACATCTAATCTACACAAATATTAACATCAATAATTCGGAACACACATGACACAAAAAGAAAGAAATTAACGACATAGAACAGCATTTCTTTCAATTGTTTCTAACAATTGATTACTTTTATAACACAAATAGTTCCCACTTTAAAGAAAAATAGACACAAGTGCTCCGTCATATATTATTCGAAATATACGTATCACAATAATTTTTCATATTACTGTACACAACCCTATAGCAGGTGAAAAAATGGTTAAGAGACTTAAGTTTGATTCAGTTTTGAAAAAAAAAAACATTTAAATAATTCTTATTTGCTAAATAAAGTATTCTAATATATTCATGACAAACATTTTTGAAACAATAACTTAATATAGAATTTTTTAATTAACTTATCATAAATTTACAGAGTAGGAAAGCTGGTACAGGGAAACTATTTTGCTGTTTTCGGTTAATGTTAAAGAATAGGACACGAATTTGGAACATTTTTTTCAGATATAAAAGAAATGAGAAATTAATATGATATTCTGGCTTCACTATCCTTTAGAGAGTAGAATTTTTTTATCATGCATCTCATTTTTAACCGAGCTGATTTATTTTTTCTGGTATAAAATGTGTTTCGCATTTTTTATACAATACCGTAATGTTAAATGGGCTTTGCCTTCACGTATTAAAACAAAAAAGAAAGTATTCACGGAATATTTGAAATTTTTAAAAACACTATAATGTTAACAGAGGTATAAGTTATAATATTGCAAATTTCCATGGAAATTAAGTTATTTTTCTGTCTGAAAATGTCCTTCGCGTTTAGTTAGAGCTCTCGTACTTTTACCGAAAACAGCCTTAATGATTAAAGTTAAATCAGTATGAGGAGACGTATATGTTTAGTAATGATTTGGAGATGGCATATTTTTAACGTTTTAAATGGCAAAAAAGCTTTTTTCCTCATAACTGATTTTTTAAATAATTTAATTTAAAAAAAATTTCACGAAATTTTTATTCTTTGACTTTAGTAATCCTGCTATGTTTTTTTTTGGAAAACACGTTTGCCAACATAAATATATTGCTTGCTAAGAAATGTTTCCGGGTAAAATATTAACAAGAAACGTTAATCAACAAATTTCTTTAAAGTAAATCCTTTGGTGATTTACCCAATTTGCAGCTAGATGGGCTATGTTTTAATTAAGTTTAGATAAATCGCAAATACCTAAACTTGGCGTGCTTTTAGCAATTTTTAAGGTGCAATTACAGATAGAATTCCGCAATATTTAAAATATTAAAACGAAATTCTTTCAAAAATTCCGTCTACTCCTCATGTGATTCACATGGGCAAAATTTTATTATTTACAGCTTTCACATCAATTAGTAATAAGATACATGCTTTAACTTTTTCAATCCTCTTGTGCCCTAATTTATGTTAGCACTTCAGATTTATTTTTATTAATATATATACATATATATAACAAAAAAATTCTCAGCGACATCAAAATTTAAAAGAGAAGTAGTTTATATGCCAACTTATATAACCAACTCAGATATAGATATTATTTAATTTGTACACGTATCAAAACTTAAAAACAGGTAAAAATTCGCAAAGTGAGAACAATTTGCGTTTGTGTAAAGATATCCAGTAGAAATCATGTACAGCTAGTTTAAGAAACCAATGGCAATTTGACACAGCATTCAGTGCCCGGATAAGATGGTAAGTTGAGTTCGTACTTTGTAGCCAAACTGGGAGGAACGAATCGTCCACCGAGCCAGTGATGTTTTCCTTTGAAATGCTGGGCACATAACTTTGGTGCGGTCAGTGAAATTAAGAACTCCGGCTTAATCCCTTCTTCGTTACCTTTCTCGACGTCCCAACCTGAAAAACATTAGGAAAACCTCTAGGTGTTAAAGAGTAAAATAATAAGCATGCATTCCAAACAACGATTGTTATTAGTAGATATTTTAATAAATTGGTATTTAATCAAAAAAAGCTCAGTTTTTAAAACTACTTTTGGTAAAATAAATACAAGTTTGTAAACGAGTCAGTATAGCCAGAAACGGTTATATTACATTTAAAATTTAAGCAAGATGCATTCATTTTTTGTAGCACACACACATTTACAACATTCTTCAACGCAAATGTTTTTACGCCGGGGCTATTTTCATTGTGTATATCGTTCTAACTCTATTTACGGCTGATAAATTTTTGCAGAACAGGGGAATGATAAAAAAATGATGTTGCCTGTAAAAAAATTGCAAAAATGTTTCACTATTATCGTAACCGTGAGAGCTCTACTGTTTTTAATTCCTCACAACCTGAAGCGCATATCTACACATAACAATATATGAAATTTCCTGTCGATTAATTGGTGGATAGGCCACTAGAAGTCCATCATACCAGGAAGTTTTTTTACGACCACCCGGTCATAATCGTATTTATTTATTTCGTCAATAACATTAATACTTATAAGGTGCAAATGAGCTTCGATGTCGGTGAAAAAGCTATTAATGTTTGGGTTAGGTACTGGAATTTTCTTACATTTTATGAATTAGTTTTTCCAACATAAAAGTAATCAATGTCATCAATATTTATACTTTCATGATCTTTTGTCCAATTCAGATTAACCATATTAATAACTTTTTCAACATTTCTAATTCTGATATCTTCACAGAATTCAGTGGAATACCTCCTCTTCATTATCATCTTCACCTTTTTCCCTTTAGTATGCTTTCATAATATACTATTTCCTTCTCCTTTTAAAAATATTTTCTCAGTATAGACACGATTTAAAAACATGACAATGAACAAGGAAACATTTATTACATATTACATGCTGAATTATAAAAAACGTATCTATCATGTTTTGATGTATGTCTTCTCTAAGACAGGGATGGCGAACCTTTATGAACCAACGTGCCATTTTTTTTTTTAAAGAAGTTTTCATTGAGGTAAAAAGGTGCCGTCAAATAATTTTGACTTGTAATTATTCGGAAAATGATAAAACTTAATATTAATACATCTCAAAACTCTTTATTTACTATGAAAAAATACCTTCTGTGTACTGTATAGTTGTAAATGCTTTAGTTATAGGTGTAATTCAAATTTAAGTAAAATACTTCTGTTGTTGCAGATTGGATGACGAATAACTTATAGTAGTATTGTAAGATGAATGGAGCAAGTAATTGTAAGTGGAATGCAAGCTGAATTGGAGTCTTCTTCCAAATGGTTTTTAAGCACTTATTTTTGCAGTGGCTCATTTTTTTTGACAAGAGGATTTGTGGTTTTTTCAAAATACCGTTTTACAGACGATGTTCTGCATACCACTGTTCCACAGAACATAAAACACAAACCCTTCTGTCTCCCCCCTTTACTAATAATATCATACTTCTAGATTCACCAAGTTTGAAATTCTCCGTTACACATACTATCTTGCACTTTTTTTTTTTTTGTTTTTTGCTGAACTAGCCATGTTAAATAACAGTTAAAAATCGTAAATATAATGCAAATAAACTTTAAAATATAGTTGTGTCAACAAAATTGACTATGCTATGCGTAGATAAATTTTGCATCATAAGCAACTGTAGTCCACGACGTAACTAAGGCAAGACAGTAACAAACGAGTGTGCTCCTCGCCGCCGATCACTCGCGTTTGTTCGTAATATTTCATGATGAACTTTGTTTTTTGAAATAAAATGCAAACCATTTTGATCACTGTCGCGCCCAAAATATTGTGTCACGTGAGATTGATGGCAAGCGTGTCACTGGTTCGCCATCCCTGCTCTATGATTTGATGTATGTTAACTGAAAAAAAATTAATTAAAATTCTATATAACCAATTTTAATTTTAATTTTTAGAATAACAATGGATAAGGTAAAAATAAAATAGCAGAATTAGATTTTACTTTAAATGATATATATATACTCTATACTATACATGAGTGAGAGCTTATTAACGTCGTACTTTAAAAGAACGCGAGGGCTAATAGGGACGGAACCCATAATCTTAAACCATAGTCGAGTGACGAAGACGTTAACTGCGTTGGCAACCCATTCCCTTAACTTCCATAGCACACCAACGTGATTTTGAGCCACGGCAGATTTAACCTCCACATGACGGGTCTTCATTGGCATTAGGACTCGAACCCACGACTCAACAAAGCAAGGCATGAGTTCGTGACTATGATTACTAGGCTACCATCGACACATACACACGTGAGTGAATGTTTATGTCGCACTGTAAAGCAACACGATAGCTACTGGCGACTAGCCTCGTAATTTTTTGAACCCTGGCCAAGCAACCAGGATGACAATTGAGTTGGCACTCCTTCTCCGAGCTTCCGCACTAAATCAACGAGGACTTCGAAATACGACAGATTTAACATGCATCAGCCACTCTACACTGTGAATCTTCAGTGGTACTAGGGCTCAAACACACCGGCCATGAGACCGCGATCATGACCACAAGGCTACTTCTTCGCCCCCCTACACAAATATACATATTGGTAGCAAGTTTCAAATCGTTATAAAAATGTTTATGAATTTTTTCGAAAATCAAAGGAAAAGCAGATTGAAGAAACAGACAACAATTTTATTACTATTAGTATTACTGTAGCATTATAAATACGGAAATATTTTACCTTATTGCAGTAAAATTTTAATCTGAGAATTATGATCAGGAACCTGTGATATTCACAAATTTCATTTATATATTCAAGATGGTTAATATGATAGTAGAAGACCCCAAGAAACTTCCTTTTAAATCAAATGTTTTAAAAAATTTTTATCATTCTCCAAAAATAAAAACTTTCAAGGATCTCCACATAGTTTCTACATGTAATTTTAAGATCGAGGAAAAATGAAAACATACCTGAGGGAACATCTACACTGCAGACAGGAATGCTCAAGTTTTTCAGTTTCTTCATGCAGTCTTCGAAATCCGCTCGCACAGGAGGTTTGAAGTTGAACCCAAACAAAGCATCTACAACAAGGTTGTAGGAATCATTCACAAGTCTTACTTCTGGCATAAAGAATAAAAACGGAATATCCATTTCTTGGCACTGAACGACTAAGTTTTCGAACAGGGGCTTATTTGTGCGTCTCGGGTAGAAGACTGTCGGTTCGTAACCCTATAAAAGGTGAAACATATTTTAGTTTGCGCGATATGAGTTCATTTTAAATTAAATATCCATCATTTAAAGTAACATTTTATTAATTTTCTACAGCTTTTAAAACTTACAGAAAAAAAAATACCAGCGTGCTAAAAAAAGTAAAGTAATTACTGTAACTTCGCATTAACTGGCTAGTCTATATTTTGTTTTTTGAATAATAAAGATAAGAGAATCCAAGAGACCAACTATATCAATTCCTACCATCAACCAAAGAAATTTTACATTCTCATACATATTTGGCTATATCACAATACAGCGCAAAAAATTCAAGGAACAATGAGCAATAAAGCTTGTAAAACAAGTAAAAATTTTGGCTAAGATATCAAAAGCAGGCAATGTAAAAGGTAAGAGCGTTTTCTGATGGATCAAAAAAGTCATTTTTGAAAAACAATAATTATAACAATCAGCGATCCTTAATCGTATTAGACTAATTCAACCAAGTAAAGAGAGAAAGACGTTTTCCCCATGTTATTTTAAAATCACGCAGAAAAAAAGACCGCACAAAAATCTGGGTGCATATTGTACGTGTGCGTCGCTAAATTTTTGAAGCTTAGTGAAATTTGTGAATGAACAAATGTGTTGAAATGTTTCTTCAATTCGCTAAAGTAAAAATTATTTTAGAAAAATGGTATTTATTCAAAAACACTCACAAAAAAAGTTAAAAACTACATAAACAAGCAAAAGTACCGAAAAAAAAATTCTTAAATTTGCTGTTAATATCACTCGATCTGATATTTTTAACTACATCTAATTTTTATCAGAACTTCAAAATCATAGAGAATTTTTTTTAGCATTCTCCCCTTTTTTTTAAGTCTCACGAGTGAAATAAAATTTAAAAAAAACAGTCGTAAGACATTTTTAACATGCATCACTATTGCCTTAGTTCTATCGATACTTCTATGAAAATATTGATATTTCACACAAAAACTTGTGAAGAACAAACTTCATTTCAGAAAAAATATATTAAATCTATATACTACAAAACAATAGCCTTTATTATATGTAACTTACGGTCACATTACAGTTACACAGCAGGTTATTGACGAACAACTTCATAATATGGAAACATAGCGTAGGAAATTTTGTAAAAAAATGAATATTCGCCTCCTTTCTTCATTAAATTTTTCATACCCAGGTCATTTTAGTATGAAGTTACATTATAATTCACACTCATTCACTCGAAAATTTGTTTTTCAAAACTAAGTTAATGGATAAGGTGGATACTTAAAAAAAATATATCGAAACAATTCTCACAATTAATATTTTTAAAATTTAAAACAGTTTAAAATATTAATCACCAAATAAAATCAATGTATTTACAATGAAATACTTACAAATAATTTCAAATGTCTGGCGCACACCAATCCATCTCCACCATTGTTTCCAGGACCACAGCACACTAGAAGTGTACCTTTTCTTTTCATGGCCTGCAAGGGGTAGGTTTTGGCAATTGCAGTGGCCACACTCAAGCCAGCCAGTTCCATCAGCTGATCAACGCTGAACTTGTATTCGTCAAACAACTCCATGTCGATATTAATAGCCTCTTCCTGGCTAAATTTTTTTTAAAAAAATGCTTGTTAATTCATAATTAGCATCTTTATCTAGAAAA